>JABUQX010041396.1:0-12500 GCA_015478945.1 Trachelipus rathkii | reverse complement strand
TAATGTGAAGGTATCAATCGTTACATGAAGAATACGTAAATATTGAGTATCTGGATTTGGATCAGCAAGGTGACCTGTTACCACACTCCGATCGATGTCCCCATCCGGTGTTTTCACTACAACCCTCCCAGGACTAGCATTGGTCTGAATGAAGAAGATTATCCAGGATTTGGTGTGCACGATTGGCAGATAGGCAGGTGAATATGAAGGAAACTAATTATACAGTATCAGTAACTAGTTTTCGCAAGGAAAGATTCAATGATTTAGTACAAGAGCTTAAGTCTCTCCAAGCAAGATTTTGAGCTTTTAGCATCTAGACTAAGTGAAAAGAACTGTCTCGAGGCCGAATGTAAAATAACTTTTGTTTCGGACAAGAGAGTAGTACTTACCTTCATATTTCATTGAGACCGAAGACCTAGTAAATAGCTGTAGGAACATCCGAACTCCTATTGCCAAATGGGGCTACCCTAAATACCGACCCAGCAAGATTGGCGATTGTTATGGATATGTTAACGAAGAAGCTTAAGTGTTTTATGAACAGATCGCAGATTAGTTATTGCATCGAAATTCCAATAGTCACTCAACAAAGCTGAAAGAATGGAAATATGAAAAATATAAGGAATGATCTGCAGAAGGCTTGATATAGATGACACCAGTGGCTCTAATAATGCGGTTGATTAAAGATGTCAACATCTTACTTGGCAGCAAAGCGGATATATTAAGTACCTCGTGTTGTTCATATGTTGTGGATAGTAGGAGCTAAGAATACAAACTGAGGAAATATAAGTTTATGGCTGCTTAGGGAAAATAATGACTTAGGTTGCATCAAATATCCCTTAACGCCAACCACTGTTGACAGGGGAAAAATTATTTTCCACCACTTCACATCAAACTAGGACTGATGAAGCAATTTGTTAGGCCCTAGACAAAGATGGTAAATGTTTCAAATATATTTGCAGATTTTTTTTCCAGGGTTGAGTATGGATAAACTCAAAGCTGGAATCTTTAACGCAACCCTCCAACAATCGCCAAATCATCAAGGATGAAAATTTCATAAAATTCCATGACTGGTATTGAAGCATCTGCCTGAAAAGTTTTTGTCCTTTGGTTTTCAGTAACTTTTAGGCACCATAAATCTGCCAACCTATGTAGCTCGTTCAACATGCTTTCAGACTTCAAAAATTTGAAAGCTAATATGGAGCATAAAAGTTAACTTTCTACATAGTCACTTAGATCGTTTTCCGGATAATCTAGGATGTTATAATGGTGAGGTAAGCAGAGGTGAGAGGTTCCCATCAAGATATCAAGGGAATGGAAAGAAGAGATACCAAGGATAATGCGATCAGCACACACGATGGCAGATACTATTTTTCTGAGGCCTATCAAGCGATTGTCCACAAAATGTCTGGGCACGCAGAACAATATCATATATGAACAGACGCGATTGTGTAATGCATTAAATTTGTGAATTTCATTGTCTACTGAATTGCAATGTTTGACCTATTACATTTTAATGTACTTATCTCATTACAATTTGATATATATTCTTCGTGTTTTTTTTTTTTTTTTGTCAATACGGTTACATACCTAATCTAAATGTTGTTATTAATGTCTTTGTGACCACTGTATGCTCAAAAACTAAGAGCCTAATTCATAGGTAAAGACGAGGTCATATTCGGATCAGGTCAACAAGTTAACTTATAAAATGATCTCAACGATGTTTTGGCGCAATCTTTGTTGGCCATGAATTTGTAAAATTTTAATTTTTGGTAATTTAATTTTTCTTTTAAGTTTTTTTTTAGCCAACCGCGGTATAACAAGACCGCGTTCTATAGCCGGTGTTATAGCGAGGGACGGACTAATATATATTTATTATATATATATATATATAATATATATATATTATAATTAATAATATACTATATTAATATATACTATTATATATAATATAATATATATATATTATATATAAAGTATATATATGCAGGCGCGGTTTTACGGGGGAAGCACAGGAGGCCGGCCTCCTCTAAAAAAAATATAAAAGCAACTAATGTTAATAAAGATAACTCAAATTACTTATATTTACTATTAAAATTATGTGAAAGTTATCAAGGACGCCGGTAATTTTAACACTTAGATCATTTATTCTCTTGCGGAAAAATTATTGTTTCCATAAGGAATCATTGACTTGGAGGAAGTTTCGATTTGGCCTCTCAAGAAAGCATAATTTAATATAAGTGGCTTTCAAAACACTGGTTTCATGGCAAACGTAAAAAAACCTATGTCTTATTTTGTCTATTTTGAGAATTTTTCCACGCCTTCCTCTGCGAACTTTTTTTTTTAATTAAATAAAAAAACTAATTTTAATATATATATATATATATATGGTATAATATATATATATATATAATATATTAATATCATAATAGTATATATATATATAATATTCTGTATATAAATATATATATATTATATATATTATATATATTATATAATGATATATAATAATAGTGTCCCTCGTAGAACGCGGGGGTTAGTCCTACCCCCCGAGTTCATAGCGAAATCGTGCGTATAACTTTCACGGCCCTCGAAAATATCATTAAATTTTTAATAATTTTAACCTTTTGTATAAGGTAATAAAATAGCAGCAGGTAGTTTTGATTTTGATGTCTTAATAATATTGAATAATTTGAGATAGCAGGATGTTATTACTAGAACAAGTAAATAAATCTATTTTTATTGACTATTAATTATAGATAATATTTATTACATACATCATTTTGTAACTCTACTATATCGTTAAATTGAGCAAAATAGATATATTTTTTGTTTGGTAATCTTATTAGAATGAAAAATATATCAATTTCTATGACCTTAAAAAATTTGGAGATAAAATATTTTTTATATAATTTTGATTGAATAGCCTAAGGACGTTGTTAGATTTTAAAATTGTTAATGTTAAGTGAAAATATGCGCCACTAAGGAAACTAGTTCTTCAAAGTGTAAATGAAGTTGAAGGTGCAAGAGATGAAGTGCGGTTCCCGAATCTGTAGGTTCTGCTTGGCTTGCTTTATTTTTTTAGCAAACATAGTCGTTATCGGATAATGGTGACGCTTTTTGCCTTTTTAGCTCACCAAATATTCTTTTTTTTAATTCCTTTTCAATTTTTATTATCTTTAAAAATATTTGGTGGAGAAAAATAGACAAATTTTTATTTCTGCTTTGAAATTTCTTTGAGAGATTTGAAATGCAAGAACATTAATAACAAGATCACAATTTGTAATTTTAAATTTCACTTATAAATTATTGAAAACCGCGGTATAGCAAGATCGCGTTCTATATAAGACCGCGTTCTAACGAGGACGACTATAGTATATTATTATATATATATAATATAATATACTATATATATATAGAATATATATATATTATATATATATATATAATATATTATATATTATTTGAAAAACGTATTTCTTCGGTTCACGATCCGCTACTGATTGATATATATATATAATATATATATATATATATATAATATCTAATATATATATAATATTATATATTATATATAGTATATTATTATATATAATATTAATAATATATTATAATAGATATATATAATATATTATAGTATATATATATTAATCATATATATATTTATATTATAATATAATGTATATATATATTATATATATGATATTATATATATAGTATATGATATTAAATTACATTAATATGATATAATACTATATATATATATAATATATATTATTATATATATATATATATATATTATATATATATAATAATATATAATTAGTATATATATATATATAGTATAATATCAATATATACCACAATTATATACATATATATATATACTAATATATATATATAGTTATATATTATATATAGTATATATAATATATATATATAGTATAATGATTTATATATATATATATATATCTATATATATAAATGTTTATAATGGGAGTGAGATACATGTTGATCCCAATGGTTATATATCAGTTGGGATGAATCCAAAACGCCATATCTTAATAAATAAGCAATACTATTGTTTAATTCGACTGAAAAAATACCGTTATTTCGGTATCTGTCAGAAGTGTAACGTGTGGTATTGTTCCAGCGCCTTTCCCTAAGTGGAAAACGATTCAGTAACACTTTTTGGGCGCAAGAACGGCGCCTCCGTTCATAACAAAGTTTTGTAAGTAATTTATATCAAATCATTGCTCTAACTGACCCCGTCTTAGTAATAACTTGTATTGCTTTTTTATATATATATTATCATTATATATAATATAATATTATAGTATTATATTATATATAATATTATATATATATATATTATTATATATAATATATATAGTATATATATAATATTTATATATATATATATATATATAATATATAATGGTATAGTAGTATTTTTTTATATACTATATATAAATATTATAATATATATATATATGAGAGAGAGAGAGAGAGAGAGAGCAGATGTGATAGGAGTGGAGCCTTCTTTCGATCACAAAGATTTTTTTTTTTTTGCAAAAAAACGAAACTGTTTTTTTTCGGTTTTTTAATTATAGTATAATTTTAACAGTTTTGTCTTATAACTTTGTTCATTATTTTCAATATTTTCTACCATTTATTTACGTTTTTTTAACATATTTAGAAATGGTGGGCTCAATCTGTCTTTTGGTATATGAACGATCAATCAATTCTGCTAGATTTTGTTTTTATTGCCTAAATAAATTTTGTCGAAAGACGGAAATGAGGAATGAATTTTTTTCTTTTTTTTTTTTTCAACTGAGGCGATTTTAAATATATTTTTCCCATGATGCTTCTCCATAAATTCCGACCAGAAAATGTTTTTAAAAAACGTTCATAAAATTAAGGTTTAAAGAACTTAATAAAAAAAAAAAAACCAAAAAAAAAAAAAAAAAAAAAAAAAAAAAAAAAAACCGTCCGAAATTCTCTCTCTTTCTCCATCTCTCTCTCTCTCTCTCTTCTCGCTCTTCTCTCTCTCTCTCTCTCTCCTCTAATATATATATATATAATATATAATATATGATTATATATTATATATATTATATTTATATTATATAATATAAGTATATATATAATATATATATATATCTATATATTATATATATATTATATTATAATAATGATAATATAGTATATAGTATATATTAAGCGGAAGAGAAGGGGTGATTCTTTCAATACTCGTAAAAATACATAAAATAGTTGAATTGACTGATTCTTACGGAATAAAACTGAAAATGGTCTGAAATATTATTGCTTTTAAACAAGAAAACTATAAATAAATTGGGTAAATGTAAAGAGCAAGAAATGTGTTGTGTACAAATTTTCGTTGCAGATAAAATGAAATGTAAGTTCACTTTATACTTTAAATTAAAATGATAAGAACCTATACCAACATAACCTATAACCTGGCCTATTCCTAACCTACTGTAAGCCTAACGACCTAATTTTTTTTAATTTAAAATTTCTATACATTTAAATTTCTACAAATAATTCATAATGTGTTCTAATCTTAAGGTTAACATTGAATATATATTGCTATATATAATATATATATAATAATATATATATATATATATATATATATATATATATATATATATATATTTTTACTTTAAATGCAAATATATTACGATATTTATAATTTTATATATATATATATATATAATTTTATATATATTATATATATAATATATAGTATATAATATATATATACAATATATAAAGTATATTATAATATATAATATATATAGTAATATATATTATAAAATTTTAAAAAATCTCGAGAAATTTTTAAACCTAAAGAGCACAAAATTAGATTCTTATTTAAAAAGTAATCAAAAAAACGTATAAAATATTTCTTTCTTCACTCCTTTTTACTCTTGGCCACAAATTGGTTTTTTCTCTATAATAACAATGTTAATTAACTACAATGAATGACTTTAACACGTTGCTCCATTGTGAATCTTTCCATGGTTCAAATTGAGTAACTCTGAAATTGAAAAATGTGATTATTCATTTCTTGAAAATGATTTGATACAGTAGCACATTATTTTTTAGCCCAATTTAATACGCTCATCAAGGAAATTAATGGTTTGCTGTGTAATTAGTTAAAACTCCCTCTCTCTCTCCTCCTCTCTCTCTCTCATCTCTACTCTCTTTGTCTCTCTCTCTCTTTTTTATTATTATATATATATATATATATACATAATATATATATATATATAATTATATATATAATAATATATATATATTATATATATATAATCTATATATAATATATATCATATATAAAATTTTGAGTTAGACATTTGAAATTTAGCAAAATTTTTGTTTCAAGTTAGAGATTTTTAAAAATTTGTTTAGCAAAGCAGATTCTTCATATTATTATTCTTCTTTTTTAATATTAATTTTACATATTATTTTGCTATGATTTGTATTTAATTTTTTTATATATATTTTTAATTATAATTTTAGTTTATACTTTTAGTTGTTTTTTTTATCTTTAGAAATTTAACAAAAAAAATATTTCAAACTTTGCAATTTTTATTTTTAAAATAAAATTTAAATGAAAAAAGATTGCAAAAAGATTTAGTAAATGAAGAAATTTATAACAAATTAATAAATTAATAATTAATTATATAAATTTAATTAATAATAAAATAACCCTATAAATAAATTATTTATATTAATGCAAATATATAATTTTTTTCATTTTTTTCAAAAAAATTAAATTTAAAATACAATGCAAATTTATATTTACCATTTTCAAATTAAATTATTCTAGTTTTAAGATAAATTCACATTTATTTCTTATAAAAAAAATTATAAAAATTTAAGAGAAAATGTCAAATTTTTTGTGGATTTCGAAATTTTTATTTTACAACGAATTTTTATCATATTTTTAAATATTTACATTAAAGTCAAAGATTTTTCAGCCTTTCCTACTTAATAATAATAATAATAATAATAATAATAATAATAATAATAATAATAATCAATAATAATAATAATAATATAATATTTACTACTTTCTAATAAAAAATAATGCTACAATAATAAAGATTATTTTATTATCATTGTTATAATCACAATAATTATTAAAATTATGTGCTGTGAAATTATCAATCTTTGTTCTTCCCACTATTATTATTATTATTATATTATATTATTATTATTATTATGATTATATTATTAATTTTTAATTATTATTATTTAATAATATAACATTATTTATTGTATTTAATTATTATTATTATTATTATTATTATTATTATTATTATTATTATTATTATTATTATTATTATTATTATTATTATTATTATTATTATTATTATTATTTATATTTATTAGTATTATTATTATTATTATTATTATTATTCATTATTAATTTTGTATTATTATTAATATTATAGCCAGTAGTAGTAGTAGTAGTAGTAGTAGCCACAGTAATAAAATCCTTGACCAAATTGCAATTTCGCTGTATCCTTCTGGAAGCAAGCAAGCACGGATGGATTCGTAATCACTTCAGATTTCTCCCGACGAGGAATCACTCCACCACAAACACCAGCTGACGCTTCAGACGCCACAAAAGAACGTTACAAAATTAATGTAGAGTCAAGGGTCTTGTATAATGAAAATTTTGTCCAGAGGGCGTCCCACTTAAGTACAGATTTGAAGTCAAGTACAAGAAGGGTATCAAATATAAGAAAGGGTAGAAATGTTGCCAAAGGCTGGCAGGTGCCCAACCGTTCATGCATTTTATACCCTCATTTCTATATCGTATGTTATGTACTTATCAAACTAACTTGGCATGAAATGGAAAAATTGATTACAATAACCCCTATAATATGTACAGTATATATATTAATATACCTATATATGTATATAATAATATATAATATAGTATATATAAGTATAATATATATATATATATATAAATAATATATGATAATATATTATATATACATTAATAATATATATATAACTATATATATATATAATATATATACATTATAATATATTAATATATATAATATATATATAATATATATATACTATTATATTATAATATACATAATAATATATAGAATAAATATATATAATATATATAATCATCTATATATATATATATATATATATATATATATATATAATATATATATATATATATATATAGTATATATATAGTAAATAGTATATTATATACGTATATAATATATATATATATTATATATATATGTATACTATACTATATATAATATATATATATATATATATATCTGATAGTTATATATACTAATATGATATATTTATGTTATAATATTATATATATTATATATATACTATATTTATATATATAATATATATATAGTATAGTATATATAATATATAATATAAATATATATATAATATATAATTTTATAATATAATATTATATATATCTATTATATATTATATTATAAATACATTATATATATATATAATATATATATATATTATATATAATATATATATATATATTATTATAATATATATTATAATATATATATAAAATATGTTACAGTATATATATGATATATATATATATTAATAAATATTATATATATGATATATATTATAATCTAATATATATATATAATATATATAAGTATATATATATATATATGAATAATGTATAGTATCCATATATATATATATATATATATATATATATATATATATATATATATAATATATATATAGCTAGTATATATATATATATATATACTATAAGTATATATACAGTATATTAATATATATATAATATCATAATATATATATATATATATATATTAGTATATATATAATATTAATATATATATATATATATATAATATATATATACTGTGATAATCTATATATATATATATTATTAGTATTATATAATAGTATATATTATATATATAATATATAGTAATAATATATATTATTATTATATATATATATATATATTGTAGTATATATGTAAATAATATATATAATATATTAATATAGTATATAGTATTAATATATATATATATATATATATATATATATATATATATATATATATATATATATATATTAGAAATAATTATATCTATATATATTAATATTTTATATAGAAAAAGTATATATATATATACTAATATATTATTATATAGTTATATATATATAAGTATATATATATATATATAATATATATAATATATAATAATATCACAACTGATTTAATTTGTTTCTCTCCTATTTTGGCCCGACTGAGATCCGTTGTGAAATAATAATAAAGATAATAATAAAATAATATAAAATTAATAAATAATAATAAAGTAATAATAATAATAATAATAATAATATAAAATAATAATAATAATAAATAATAATAATAAAATAATTAATAATAATAATAAAAATAGATAATATATAATAATAATAAATTAGTAATAACAATAATAATAATAAACATAATAATATAATAGAATATTAATAATAGATAATAATAATAATAAATAATAATAATATAATTAATAATATATAATAATAATAATTAATGAATAAATAATAAAATAATAATAAATAATAAAATAATGGATTAAATTTGTTTTTTATGACTAAATTATTAAGACTATGTTATAAAACATATTGACGTTGTGAATATATTGGTGTTTAAGTTCCGTTGAATAAATTATAATTATCCTGTATATCTTCACCGAAAATAAATCGTGAAGATGCAGAGGCTAAAACATTTTGATATGTTCAACTATTCTAAACAATTGATTTATTGTAAGGACATCAACATAAGCGATTCTTTCGCTTTACCCATTGTTTATGTTAAAGCAAACTGAAAATTTTACCCACATCTGCTTTTGCTTAGCCTAAGTTCATGGAATTAAAAAATACACCACATAATGTGTCTGAAATATGCTTACAAAATTTTTTGTTTTTCGGTATATGTTTTTTTATTATTTTATTTTCTTTGAATAATATTTTTAATTTCTGGCTTATTTAAATTGATTAGTTGTTTGCGTTTTAATCACATATTTTTAATGTTAGAATTGCGAAACGCATAATTGTGTTTGGCGCGTAGTTTAAACATATGGTTGTGTTTAAAAGAACTACTTAATTTGTGGTATTTTTATCAACCACAGTAATTTTTCTTGAGTGTGTTCACATCTGTTCTTTAAGGTTCAAGTACTAATGATATTATAATTATGAATTTAGCGTTAACCTGTTTGAGTTACTGGCTGCATAATATTAACACGGTGTGGAAAGAAAAATCAAAGGACCAGACAGTAAAGAAATGGATGAACTTGTGAAACAAGAGATCATCGTTGTTGCGAACGAAAAAACTTTTCCTTTAAACAAAAAAAAAAAAAAAAAAAAAAGATAATAATAATAAGTAATTATAATAATAATAATAATAATAATCAATAATAATTAATAATAATAATAAAATAAAATAATAATTAATAATAATAATAATAATGATATAATAATAATAATAATATAATAAAATATAATAAAATATATATAATAAATAATAAATAAATATGCAATTAATAATAGAAATAATAATAATAGAATAATATAATAATAATAATAATAATAATAATAATAATAATAATACTATACATAATAATACGATAATAATTATTACCGGAATGTATAAAAAAAAAAAAGCAGAAAAATTAAATAAAAAAGTGTTGAGGAATGGAAGTTGATATTGGATTTTGGACAGAACTCTGTAGTCGGTTAATATTATAAAATTCGAGATGGGGTGAAAATTAAAAATTATTAAACATTACAAGAATAAAAGCATTAGTGGAAGAATTAAAAGATCGATTGAAGAAGACCCACAACAAGATTTATAATCATAATATCACAATAAAAAATCAAATTGAAGAAAAGAATTTATTACTTTACTGACGGAGGTATTTGCCGTGAAAGATAATTATTTTCACAGCACTATTAGCAAGCTGTTTTGAGCAAGAAACTTTTCTGACACTTTTCTTTCAGGGACTCATACTACTGTTGTTTGAATGGCTCCTCTTTTCTGAACTGATTGGATCGATAACATCTAATAGTTAATAGACATGATGAGAAATCGTTCATCGAAAGACAAGAGCTCAACCATCGGAATAGAATGCCAAAATCGGATGCAGCTGCTGAGCTGCCCAAGTGATCCTTACTAATGAAAGTTAGCGAGGGCCGGTTTTTTTCATGTTTATGTTGACTATTCAAAGAGAACAAATAGTTAATGTTCTGGTTTCCCTCCTCTGCTGATTTTTTTTAAACTAAGCTTACCGGTTCGAAGAAAGCCCGGCTCTCAGCTTCACGCGGGTACCAGTTTGCGCCATTTGTCATCGGATAATCCAGAAAGAAACTCAATATTATGTACGAGTAAAATGTTTCCAATATCAAGCTTCAGTTCTTCTGTCTTCCTTCTTATCTTCCTTCTTCTGTCTCTTCTTTCTCTTCTCTTCTTCTTCTTGCTTCTTCTTCCTCTTGCTTCTTCTTTCTTCTTATTCGTTTCTTCTTTCTTGCTTCGATTCTTCTTCTTCTCTTCTTCTTTCTTCTTCCTTCTTTCTTTCTTCTTCTTCCTTCTTCTTCTTCTTCTTTCTTTCTTCTCTCTTCTTCTCTTTCTTCAATTCCGCTTCTCCATTATTCACCTTTTCGTCCTGCTGTCTTCTCTCTGCTGTTCTTCTTGCTTCTGTCTTCTTCTTCTAGAATAATAGAATCAAATAAATAATTGTTGATCAATAGTTCGTTACAAGGCCAAGTCTTTTCAAGAATATAGAAATTAATGAATGTAGAGACGACGAAGTAATGGCATAAACTTTGTCATTAAAACGGAATTTCAAAACTAGATAAAACAAAGAAGTTCTTTCCTTCACGTTCGATTCAACGAGAATTGGATCATAGGTCTTTCTTATGAAATAGTGAACACGCTAGACGATCGTTCATTCAATGAAAACATTAGCATAAACAACTTTTAAGGTATTGGTCCGTGAACGTCAGACAATCAATTCGATTTAAACTGTTTATTCAAATACAAGAATTGTATATAATCCTGAATTAATGGTAAAATCCAATCATCTAAAGGAAAGAATAATTCATTTTAGAAAATGTTATAGTAGTAAATGTCGTAAAGAATTGACGGCTTGTAATTAGCGTGTGATGGTTTTCATGACTTGCAAGTATCCGGTGTTCTAGGATGATGATATCATCAATCGCACTTAACCTGTAATAAATTGCTTTAATCCTGTAAATAAATACCCCTCAGATTTTCAATGCATAGAACATCTGTTACCAAAATAAACTGAACCGTAATGAATACACTGAATGTAGTAGAAATATCTGTTCTAAAGACTGTGTGATCTAACGCTCACTTCTGGAATATACGTAGTGTA
>JABUQX010041395.1:40000-73154 GCA_015478945.1 Trachelipus rathkii | reverse complement strand
AAATTTAGAAATATAAAAAAGAAGTGATGGATAAATAATCGATTAAGCATTCCTAAATAAGTGAGGGAGGGTACTAGTTATTGGAAATGATCCTCCCTTTAACAACAAAATGATTATAAATCAAAATTTATATTAATTATATTAAATATATATTTATAATAATATAATAATATATAATATTATATAAATATATATAATATTAATATATATATATAATATTATTAATAATAATACTATATTTAATATAAATATATATATAATAATATATATAATATATTATATATATATATATTATATATATTATAATTATTAATAATATATATATATTATATACTATATATAATTATAATAAATATTAAAATATATATATATATAATATATATAAAGATAATATATATATATAAAATAAAATAAGTTATATAGTAATAAAAATATAAGTATGGTACCATACTAGCAACTAAATCACTACAATCAGACAGCCCCGCATGCAACCGGAAATTTGCGTTATGCAACATATATCCCAAAACATATTATATAGCAACAATTTGAGAATACTATATATATATCATAGGTATCCACTTAATAGCGTTAATAAATTTTATTAAAGGGTGATAATAGAGTATAATAGATATAGGAAAGAAAAATCAAACATGTTTCGAGTATAATATGAATATAGATAACTATATATAATAACACATAACAAACTATATAGTTATCTCACCTGGAGAGTAATATAGTAGCGTAATCAGGACTCTATATTTATACACACAGAAGAATGAGATAACCATATATATTATGTAAAATATACGACAGTATATATATATGCTTATTCAAAATGATACCCCGATTTTAATATTTGAATACTATATTATATTAGTTGGAGCCCTATATATTATTAGCTAAATAGTATTATACGAGATAGAAGAATTAATATACACTAAATGTATTCCAATTTACTAATATCTATACATAGTAACAGCTCAAGTTTAACATATCACACTAATATATACTATATATAAACTCACTTTTACGACCTATATTATTTATTTATAAATAAATATTACATATATAATAAAATATGTTAACTCATTATCAGACGGATAATAAATTAATATAAACGTTCTGTACTAGCATTTATATAGTATTTACAGATATATAATATGCTAGTTTATAATAATATAATGCGTATAATCTAAAACCTCCATGAAGAAATATTATAGAGTCTAAAATCTTATAGTTAGCTCTTATATATAGTATACTACTATATATATAAGATATAATAAAGTTTCACTGATATGTATAATTGATTAAGAAATGGATAAAGTATATTATGATATAATATCGTTAATAGCATATATAATGTATTATATATGGTATATTATATTATATATATAGAATAAAGTACAAAAACAGATTATATCTATATAATAAAAATTATATATTCGTTACTATATATATAAGTGATACGTTAAAGTTAATAATGTCACACCTGCGACCTTCTCTCTCCACAAGACTGGGTAAGGTAACTGTTTAGCTATTAAGTACTTCTTATGGAATTACAGAAATAGTAGGTTACGCAAAAAAGCTTGAGTTATGTATTAAAAGATATTGTGTCTATATTGAAAACTACGTCACTAGATAGTGATAAAATCCACCCTAGAGCTTCACGGACGGCGAACGTAGACCCTCTTACTTCAGCATCGGTCTTGAGTCAATTGATTAGGTCATACCCTTGGTTGCCAAAAGTGGGCCACAATCAATGAATAACCCCAATCATATAATACCTTCGCAAAGTAACTCTTATTATGCACTGTCTCCTAATCTCGCCGATGCCAAACAAACACTTATTCTCAAATCGCTCCAGAACATTCCTTTACTGACTCAAATCCAACTTTTCCTCGTCTCCAGGTTGATTTCCAGCAGCTCACCACTATACATCCGTTAACCAACCGAATGTTCATATCATCCATGCAATTATATCACCATCCGAACCAGTTCTCAACGTAACTTTCATTCTCTTCTCATCATTACGTGCCCTTACAAATCCACACCACACCAACTTCACCTAATATCTCGTTCCATTCTGCATATGAATCAAGTCTTCGCGCAGACTGCTTAATCACACACGCTTAAAGTACTATTGCCATGATACTGTTTTAGGTACAGCAACAGTTAAAGCATTAAAAATCCTATCCTCTATTGCCACGAATCAGAGGTCTTCCATTGACGACATTAGAGTAAAAATGACAGGTATATCACATCACTCATTGACTATCAACAAGAATATATACGAACATATTGGCCTCTGCCATATATTTGGTTGCATATAACTATAATGTACTAGTTCAATATAAGTATGGTAATTTAATGCTATTAATTAATTATACTATATATAACGTATTAGGCAAAAGTTTGTTAAAACATTATCAGTATAATATATATATATATATACAAAGAATAGTATATATTATATATATAGATCTTTATAAATTATGATTAGTACGCTTATCATATGATCATTATTATAGAACATATTTTAAATTGTATATAGGAATATATATATATGAGTACTAGATAGATATATAGGATATATACTATATATATGAAGTTTATATTGTATTAGATTAGATATTATATTGATAATAACATTTTATACTATATAAAATTATAAATAAAAAAAATAATAATAAATAAGTATATAGTCTAAGAAATATTTCCTTAAGAGGGTAAGATAAGTCACGAGTCGAGGTAGATTCTGGTAAATTTTTCAAAGAGACGAGACGAGAACGGGAGTAGGTATATTTCAAGAAGATAGGAAGGTCTGAGGAGTCGGAGTTGGAGTCCGGAGTAGGTCAAAAGATCTTCTCAAGAGGGTGTGATATCGTATGTTGTAGTCTGGTAAAAAATTTTAGAACGACTTCCGCAAAAAACCTGCTTGGTGATCGATAAGGAATTATGTGTTCATAGTAAGGTGTCCATAGAAATGTCACTATAAACGTAAAGTAAAACAGCATGATGCAACGGGAATTGCAATTGCAAATGTGTTTGTTTGCGCTTGTGAGCGTGAGTTTATGATCCTTCCTTGAATAAGGTATTAAGGTATTGCAGTGTGTGGGTAGCAAAGTAATAGGGGGATAAGGTGTTAGGTGTTAAGTTAGGTCAGGTCAGGTTAAGGTTTAGGTTAAGCTATCTCAAATACAGTTAGACCAATGATTGGCAGAGAATAAAGAGGCGAGAAATTATAAACGTAATAAATCGCTTAGAAGACCTCTATGAACCAAGCTGGCACTTTTACAAATTTTCTGCACAAGAATTAGTTACGCCTAGTTTTAAGTTTTTGTTAAAGTTGTCGAATGTTTCGAAAATTTATGAAAATATACCTAATTAAGCTCCCTAATATACTATATAAGATCATATATATCTATATATATATATATCATATATATTATACTACTATCAGTATATAACTTATGATATATATTATCTATAACGGCTATGATAAATACTCATATAGTATAAATAATATTAATCATATATATATAATATACTATAATATAATATATATATAATATAATATCATATATAAAATATATACGGACCTGTTTAGGTTTTACTGAACTCCGTCAGGTTTTGATTTTTTTCTGTTTTTTTTCTTTTCATATACTTTCAATTCAATGATGTTTCAGATTTAGTTTGAGAACTTTCAGATTGAAGTAAGTTGACCTGATAAAGAATAGGAAACACCGCAGTTTACGTTTTACGACTTATAAAAACCGCAGTTTTAATTTTTAATTATTTTTTTTATATTTTATCTTTATATAAGTTTTCTAGTTTATGATCCTAACAAGCAATTTAAGTAGGGAACATAAAATGTTTTTAATACAGATAAAATATATAGACCAGTTACGTTTTACGACCGTCTAAGACTCCGTCAGTTTTAATTTTTTTTTTTTTTTTTTTTTAACGTAAAGGAATACTCAAGGGTAAACCGCAAAGCATGGCAGGAGTTGCGGGTCTCTATCTCGCCTTCTTCCTGGGGTAACGACAGGAGTAAGGAACATTTACCCCCCCGTACTCCGGGGAGTGGTCTCTCGGATACCTTTCAATAAACGCCGCTTCTGTTTGGTAGATTGGGTGTCAGTACGGGGGTTCCATCAGCGCCCCTCACTCTACATAAACAAGGGTAATAAGGGAATAACGTCCCCCACCCTAATTATAAAGACACTTAAACAAAATAACTTTCTCCCCGTCAGCTCTAGCGGCCTCGACATAAATTATTTTTTGTTGAAAATGTAATAACGAAAGTTTGGATTCTTCTTCTTTACACTTTGTTAGATGCTTTTTTACGCTGATTCTATTTCTGTAATTGGACTTTTTCTTTGGTTTTGCTTCTCTTTCGAGATATTTCATTATGAAAAAAAAAATATTTTTTAGTTTTTTTTTGGCTTTTTAAAATATTTGTAAAACATCTAAATGATCACTGATTTAAACTTTGTAGAGCCGATATCCAACAAAATTGCGTAACAAATTATTTAGATAATATGATTCATTTTTGTAAAAAATTTTATTTTATATTTGATAATGCTTTTTAAATAATTAAAATTGTTAAATTTACTTATTTCGTAACTTTTTGAAATCATTGCCCCAAATCAATCACCACTGAATTAAATATGATTATATAAAAATCTTATAAACAATGACAACATATTTAAAAAAAACAGAAAAAAACAATCATAACTGACGGAGTCTAAAAACATAACAGGGCATAAAAAGTTATTAAAAGGTTAAATAAAAATTAAATAACTGATATAATGTAGTAAATAACTAAAAAATAAAAAATAAAATAAATATGTAATATAGTATAAATATACTAAAATTAAGGTGTAATTTTCTTATTTAAAAGTACAAAATATCAAATAATATATATATATATATAAATTAATATATAATAAAAAACATAAATATAAGATAAAAAAAATAAATAATAAACTATATAGTATTTAAATCAATATAATCAGTACATAATATAATAAATTAAAAAAAAAAAAAAATATAAATATTAATAATAAAATAAGTATAAATAGATACAATACAATATAATATAACATATACAATAATAACATATTACTATATATATAATTCATTCGTAAGTGCTCGCAATAACACAAAGACGCTGTAAGAGCGTATGCGAAGATCACTACTGTACATTAAACTAACTCACTAAGTGTGTTGGGATAAGAGAAACGCTCGCAACGAACCAACATACGCTAAACTGCGAACCCCCATATGAAAATAACGCGCTACATTGGACAGCTATTGCGATGCATGCGGTCATTCTGTTTACAGTCTTCGTGCGTTCTACATTTTATCTCTGACTCGCAATTTCCAAACTTATGCGGCTCAGTATAATAAATTTATAAAAATCATTTGAAAGTATGTAAATCAATAAAAGTAAATTGCTGTCATAACAAAAAATATATTGAACACTTAGACACATGTTATCCAAATTTTTGAAAGAAAACAACGGTCTAAAAGGAATCTGCCCGAGAGAGAAGAAGGAGGTAACCTATGGATACGGAGTTTTTTGAATTAATATAATCAAGGACTTACAAGAGTGAATCATAGTTCTGAAACAGAGCAGCAGCGGGCATACGAGAGCAAATTCCACTAGAATAAAAACCGTCTGGCATGGCGCGTCATATCCTACTTAGTATTCTAAAGTTAGCTATATTACATCAATCTAATATCCGACTAGTACTCGTTGTTGGCGTGTGTGTGGTGTTTGTGTTGTTGTCGCTAAAAGCGTATAGCGTCGTGTGTTTGTGAGAGTAGCGTTCAGGATAGAGAAAGATTTCGCCAATCATCTCATATATCGTACGATCCCGCGAGGATTTCACTAAAGTAAATGCATTCTCTTCAACCATAAAGAATCATTGCGAGTTATGTAAGCATTATGTGATAAATTGATATCTTATTATGTCAACTTCTCATGACATCATACACAAATGCTTCACGTAGCATATAATATATCACAATATAAACATATAAATAAGTATAACGTAAAACATTCAGAGAGTCTGAAATCAAAAATACTTTCACCATACACTAACATATACACTATCTACTATGTAGTTTTATAGCGATAGCTGTTATTCATCAACAATAAAAACACTTAATATATATTTAGAGAATATAACGAATGAAAAGGGTACTTAGTAAGGGGTAGTGTATTATTCGGTCGTCTGCAGGCGAAGCGTCCCGCAAAGAAGGATAACATCAAAAAAAAATAAGCCTTAATATCCTTATCCAATAAGAGGCGTTATTTAACTTACCAAGGCGAGTCCGGTTCCAAAAAAATAACTTCAATACCCCATTATTGAGAGTCGAAGTAATAATATAATAATAATTAAATACGAAATTGACTAATATTTCTATAACGTTGTGCAATATTTACACATTTTAATATAAATTTAATAAATATGATGAAATATATATATATAATAAATCATATAATAATAAATATAAATTCTATAATATATAAAAAAACAAAACTTATATATCAATTAAAGATAATAATAATAATATCACATTAATATAATTATAAGCATTAAATATTAAATTAAACAATAGTTAATTATAATAAATAAGAAACCTAAGAATATAAAAAATATGTTATGCGTCGAGTATTTCGAAAGTTGAGATGATGAGTAGAAAGTTTATAAAATAGTTATAATACAATAAAATAATATTACAGAATAAATAAAGGTACACTTAAATGTTCGGTTTTGTTAAGTAAAGATTGAGATAGACTTAATACTATTTAGCCATAATGTACTTGTATAGTGCATAATTAGATATTAGATGAGTATTAATATATAATAATTATAAAGTATTAATATTACTGTGTAAATAATGATGTTGTAAATTAAGAAAACTCATTATATATTTTAAAAATAATATAATAAACAAAATGAAAATGGAATAAAGGACTAAAGAAAATGACGCAAGTAATAGATAGAATAAAGAAAAAATTATGAACAAAAATTTTATAATAAAGTTGATTAATATTTAGATAATAAGTTTTTATATATCACATTATATTCATTTATATTTATAGAATAATACTATAAAATGATATGATACATTAATATATAATAAATAATGCTTTTGTTTCCTAATGTAACAAATTTAGATAACTTATATATTATATATGCATATTTAGATAGTTTAATATTAGACACCATCACTGATAGATTATTCATGCGAATGCAACTTAAAATTAAAGACATAGTAACCCAATAATATAAAGATCATGGATAATCAAATTTTGAGATTATATATGAGAATAATAAGGGTAGTAGAGTTGAATGTTTGCGATTACTAACTTTACTGCTTGAGGATCAAATTGAATAATATTTTTTATTAATTTTATATACATATATAAAGAAAGTAAAAATGATCAAAAAAATCCAAAAATAAATAAATTAATATATATAATATCCACACTAAGAAATAATAATAGAGACGACTAAAATCCATAAGCGGAGCAAATACAAATAATTTAATAAAATCACAAAATATTGAAATATAACCAAGAAATATAAAATATAGCTGATTTACTTTAAAAGAAGGGACATAACATATTAAAGGACGTTTTCCGTCCATGAGCTAAGACGACATAGAAATAAATCGGAATAAAGATAAAACTAAAATAAATAAAACATAAATAACTCACCTTAAAAATAGAATAAATAAAATTATAAAGTTAATGCTTCCAAATAAAAAAACAAACCGTAGAATTTGACATATGTAGAATCAGTGAACGGTCTTAACATCAATAGAAAATATTTACAAATGATTAATATAAAGAACAATAGTATAATGCAACAAAATAATAACACTTAGAAAAAGATCACGAAATGGAATATGCGAACACGGCTAAGAATAAAGAATAAAAAAATCGTCAGCACGTAACTAAATCACAGTAAAACAGAGAACTCGTCCAAGAGTTGAAACGCTATATATGTTTGGATACATTAGAGTTACTAAAAGCTAGACTAAATTGAACGCGTTAATAATTATCTGCTTATGTAATGGCAAAATCAGACTTACAGTAAATGTTAGGATTCGGAAAATAAAAATATAGCTAAGGTACTGACACAATGAATAACTAAAAGATTTGTGAAACTATCAAAAATCATCTATATCTTATCCAGATCACACTGAAAGACTATATAAAATAAAATTATTAAGTATCAAAATGACATGATATATAATTTAGAAAAACCCTAAACATTATCGTCCCAAGAATATTACGAATGGAAAATACCACTAAGTCTTGTAAGTTCGGGCTCAGTAGGAGGTTAATTTAACCTATTTAATATATTTGTTTTCTAACTATAATTAATTTATTATGGCATTTCGGTGGTGGATGATAGAGCATCGTATAACCCAACGCAATATCCAATTCGTAAAGTCTTTAAACCCAATTATGAATAAGTTGAAAACCACCTAAAATCAAAAATATACGTACTAGATACATATAAAAGTTAAAATATTAAATTATAGCACAAATTTTTTCACTCGCAACTGCCCGAAGTGGTTGTCAGGTGTTCAGATGTTCGAGTACACTAATTTTAGTATTATCGTGTCAAAGGATCATAAAATTCGATAGTCAAGATAATCAGATAAGAACATGAGTAAATATATATACACTGGTAACTAAATTTAAGAGCTACAAGTGAAAATATTAATCGATTTAAAAGTAAAAAGAACATGATTGCAATAATTGTTAAAAATGGTTGTTAAGCACAAAATTTACAGAAAATACTGTTCATACCTGTCACATAAAATCCGCAAAGTTTAAATTTTTCGAGGAACAGATAGATAATATTGGAGCTTAAATTATAAACTAAAAATGGGTAACTCTTCGTGACAAGCCGTGAAAGTGTTGTAACGCACACATGATAAGCATATAATGTTGTAATTTTGAAAATTAGATACATATAGAATAAGCAAGTCACAAGATGTCATTATACACATTTATTATAGCATATGCAAATTACATGTTAGAAAGACTAGATTATTAAAATAACAGATGCTGATTCAACATTCTGAAACGTATTATGTGATATCAAGACTATGACTACTTATCAAGCTGAGTGCTTTAGCACAATTATGAAAAATTCAAAGATTATGGTGCATTAAAAAGTCCAAAGTGGCCCATCAAAATAGAGTTAAGAGTTTACGTTATTATAAATCAATTTGTAACCGATTGGCGGCTGTATAACAATTCACTGAAACAATAGACTTAAATATATAATTAGTAGTACCAGGAATCCACGTCGCACGTATCACGGAGCAAAGGTATAAAAAATATTTGTGGCAGCACACTGCTGATAACAACAGAAAGCGACAAGCGCAGTAATGCAAAGACAAACGATCAAAGCATACACAAATGCCACCAAATAATACAACAACGACGAACTGAACAAAGCAAAACAAACATACAATCGCACAATCACAAAACAACACAACAACATATTGACAACTCCAAGCGAGATTTAACAAACTTATCCCACTTTCACAATGGTTTTGGGCAGTGTCAAACTACTTTAGGTGAGACGTTATCTGAATGATCGGTGCGTCACACGACCAACACTCAAACACAACAACGCCAACACCCAACCAACACCCCAGATCAATCCAGTAGCTTATAACACACATTAATCTAGAAAGAATTTCAAGCCTTAATCCATGGCATACTTAACACCAACAAAGACTTACTTAATATTGAGAATAACAATGACAATATACGAAAAATCATTAGAATTGATTGATACACACGAATAGAGTACTGAGAAGACAAATGAACAATATACCACAATACGATCCAATAATCAGAATCCAAGGTTATATCAACTCAACAAAGTAAGGGATGTCTAATTAATATAATTAAAAAAATTGAAACGTAACATATATTATTAAACAATAGTTTATTTAATAATACAATAATAACAAATATATATAACAATATAACCAATATAATACAATATAACAATACTAAAAATAACAATAAACAATTAACAATAAATAATACGATATAATAACAATAACTAATATAATACAATAAAACAATAAAATAACAATATGTTCATAGTTAGCATTTGGTCCGCTAAAAAATATAAAACAAAACAATAAAAATTTAGAATATCAAAACATATAGGATAACAAATAAATATAATATATATATTATATAATATAAATAATTAAATTAATAATATATAATTAAACTTCACAATAATAATAAATATATATATTATACATAATAATATATAATATAATATAAGTATATAAAATATAAAAATAATAATATAATAAAAATAATTATTTGATCAAAATTGTATTATATACAATTATTGATCAATAATAATATTTTTTATTATCATTATATCAAATCATAAATAAAATATAAGTATCTTATTAAATAACTAGTATATATTATATATAAACATATAGATAAGAGTAAGGTAATACATAAGGAAAACAACAAATTTATTATATGGTCCCGCAGAAAGTCTAATATGCAAACTTACTTCTGTCACAACCAAACTCACCATCATATATAACTTTATTATCGAGATATTAATAGGATATTAAGAGAGAATAATATAGATACTGATAAAAAATATACACAACTGGAAATATATTAAATCTAATAAATTAGTTAATAATCAGGGTGATAAGTCAAACTATCTGAGATAAAATATCAATGAGTATATGAGAGTTATAGATTCAAATTGGTGGTAATATATAACTTCATATAGTAGGTAGAGAGGGGTCGCCCCCTATTATAGTATAGTGAGAGTCCGACGTAAATTATTTACAGCTTTAATCAGCCTACGTTATAGGTACTAGTGATACATTCAGAAGTATATCAAGATATACGATAAGATTAGGTTATATATAGGTATGTATGATATATATATATTATATATGGAGGTATATCCTAATAAATCGGAGATGCAATATCAATAAGGAGTAGAGAAAACTTTGCTAGGCAACCAGAAGACTCTCATGTAATATGAAACCTAAGTACTATTTATTATTCTTCTCTCTGAATCTCACGAGATACATAAATATCTATATATTATATATGAGACGCAGAACCTAGAGTAAAAAAGAGAGTATATAACTGTAGTTTTTCTTTTAGTTTATTGATATATTATTAGAGTTCATGTACTATGTATTGAAATTAAAAATTATATAGTAAAATTTATTAATATAATAATATATTAATTATATTAAAATAATATATCAGCTCGAAGTAATTATGAGTATAATTATACTCTAAAGGGATCACTTATATTACTGAGTTGTTTTAAATCATATAAATTCATAACTATATACTCATATCTTGAGCTTCCTTCAGCCTAGTACCGAGGTCAGCTAAATCAACTACTAGAGTAATATATATATATTATATTATATACCTCGCACCTGTGCGCGCGCCCGCGCGCGCGCGTGCGCGCGAGACACAGCGCGAGACTTCGAGAAATAATCACACAACTGACTACGTATTCTCTTCCCAGAGTTTTAAACGAGAGGCTCTGAAGTCCGTGCTTCGGCTAATACTCAAGGAAAATTGTTGCAATCTATTAAGAGGTGCTTTGTGGATGTCGTTCTTTGGGAGGGAACTTTTGTTATAGCTCTGGAACCTTCCAAAGTGGATTTTAAAGGAAAAGATTATTATTGAGACACTCAAAAGAGGAGAGTAGTGATTCGCCAAAGGAAGACGTAAAGCACGAGCTTCGCCATAGTTTTGGACGGGTAAGAGCTTTGTTTGTATGGATATTTCGTTGGACGTTCTTGAAGTATGGTGTTATTTGGATATGCGAATCGTTCTGGATTAGTTTGGCATGGATGTCTTTGTTAATGGTGGTGTCTGATGCGTGGTAATAAGGTGAGGTCAGGGTGGACTGTTTAGTAAATAGCGCAACAGGAACGATATGATGCTAGCGTGTAGTGAAAGTGTTTTTATATCTTAACGTCTGCAGGTGGTCGTAGAGTAAATTGTTCGGCATGAAATGAGGTGATATAATGTAGTATATACTTGACTCGTAAACACTTGACACTCAAAAATCCAATTGAGAAAGAATTATGAGCTTCTATAGGGAGGATTTTTTTCAGTGTTAGAGAATAAATGGCTGAAATAACTGTACGACGATAAGGCAGCCGATATAACCTGCAGAGCTTCCATTACAGTACGTCGTACAATTTCTAGCGTTGATAAGATATTTCTGGTATACCAGGCAGGTGGATCGTATTTAAAATATAGGATGCGGATGTATTGATCTATTATATACCTGCTGAGAGTGTCTCTTTATATGGCCAAAGTTTGTCCTGGTAAACTACTTAACGCGTTTTAATTCGCCAAAATGAGGGGGAGCGACGATGATATATCTCGCTGCATCCGCGCGAGAGAGTACTACGATATAATATCTATTTATCGAACGTATGAGTGGTTTGAAATATCTAAGTTGTTTCATATCATGGTAGAATCATACAGTTGTGTGATATGTTTGATTCTTTTATAGATCTGGAGGAAAAAGTGACATGAGTAGGTGAATTGGAAGAAATGCAGACATCCTTCGTCATCTCGCATACAACAGTCTTTTTATATAGTGTTGACTAGTCCCTATACATTCGATTATCCAAATATGTTATAGAATGGCTTTGAGCAGTGATTATTATATCATTTAAATGCTCATAGAAAAAATTATCTAATAATATGATAATATATGATAAAAAGAGATAAAGTTTGAATACTTTAAAGTAGTATACGTAATACAATAATAAGCAGTATTCTGTAATAGATGCTTGTTGATAGGAGGCCGACTCCTACAGAAGAGTATGTATACTCACCGATTATGTGATAGGTATCGTATCTAGAAGCAGCAGAGCCGAGCGTCAACTTCATATGATAGCTGAATTGACACCAAGATAAGAATATCCAAACACTTCACCTGTGTCTTTGAATAGCCAATCCATTATATCATTACTCCGTCTATTAAAATATGCGGGGGACGTGTCAAAAGCCTTGTTAATCAGAGTGCGAACGAGGGAAGGGACGGTGCGGTTACATCAAATCCCAGTAAGGTATGTCGCGAAATCGCATGTAAATCTGTTACGATATATTGTATGGAGATGTGTTTCTGTCTAATTCCATGTAACTGACTGACCACAGATAATATGGAATCGAGGGTGATATTCTCTATTTGCATGATGCGTTTAATCTACTACACTTATGATTAAGGCAAATTTTATTACTGTTGGATACTGTAAGAAAGTTGAGTCAGATAAAAAGTTTATACTGTAAGTTTACAGAGCTTTCCAGTCTGTATTTTATTCTTAGGAGAGATTTATGCAAAAAAAATCAAGGCGTGTAAAAGCCTAGCTGGAGAGACCTAATTAAGCACTTTAGACCAGGGCACTAACATACGTTTGAGTTAAAGTTCTATAGATTCTGTACCTATTCTAGCTTGAGCATAAGTTCTAGGATTTAGGATCCGCGTGACTCCTCGCTATAAGTTTTTTGTATATAGTTTTAATAGTGTTTAATCTTATACGTGAGTCAAATTGTTGGATAGAATCTGAAAGTTTGTCTTACATCTGTGACATAATTTTATAATTCTTTAGATTCTGTCAATTATTTGTTTGAGATTCACGTATAGAGATCTTCATTGGACTGTATAGAGTTCTATCATATACTGATTTGTGAAGAGCGTGGCATAATAATAGTGCAGCTGCATGTTTCGAGCTGAATTCTTATAACACTTTACGCTTCTACGTATAGTTCCTCTGTTAAAGCGTCTAGAGGAAGCGTGGAATTTTTGAGTCTGTAATATTTGTTATGACTATGTTAGTATTTGTCTTATTATTAGCTCTATGGAGTGTACTACTTGATGAAAAATTCTTTATTCGGATTGAAGGTCTATCAGATTGAGTAGTTTTTATTTCTAATAATGGTCGAAATGGTATATTTGGTACATAGTTGGTTTGATACTGTGTTTAGTTATTATATTCATATTGAAGTGAGTATATCTCGTAATTAAGGGCGTTTATCTAGTGAATAATATCATCAACTGTTTCGATTGACTTCCAAACGTAGCCAGATGAAATATTTCCGAGAACCGTTTCAGACTTAATATTATTTCCTATAAACGTGTGCTCAAATCTGTATTGATGCTCATGAGTGAGGATACATGTCAGCTTATTTATGGGATGATTTAGTACTACATCTTCTATGTTGCATGTCCTAAATTGAATGTCTATGGCCACATTTTGACCTCATAAAGTGATATCTAATATGTACGTTTTATTTTTAATTCGTCCGACTATAAGGAATCGAGTGAATTAATGCATGTGAATTATGTAGATACAAAAATTGACTCAGACGTAGTGATAGAATGAGAATCACAAAACAAGTTTGTCATGTTGTGTAACTGGTAACCTTCGAGAATCCAACGACTGCTACCTAACAATGTGTTCACCTGACTTTGTGAATTGATGTCAATTCCTTGACTGAATCGTTTGTATGTTATATTCAGTTGAGCTAGCACGCTATATCGTACTTAATTAGAGTAAATCTGCGATGTTGAAAGATGAATAGAGAGCACTGTTTAATCAGCTAAGACTAATTGCTGTATGGCGTGTATCGTGTGAGGTCGACAATACGCGGCGTGACAGACCTGATTCCTCAGCTCTAATATCAAAGTTACTCATAATTGTGTTAAAGAAGTATCAATGTGTGTTTATAGGTAATATCCTCTGCACATCACACACCAGTCTTGAAACATGGAGATAGACTAAAAGCACACCAAACTATTGATAGGTCTGAGTCACACAATACAGGTAAATACAAAACAATGACGGCTAGTATTTTCTTTAGTTCGAATGTATGATCAAAGCTGACTACGTTGGTAGATGTATCTACATGGTTGAGAGCTTAGGATAATTCAAGTAGATAGCAACTGTACACTACTATAGATATATACTATATTATCATTAAGAGTGTAAAGGCCTAAATGTTATTAGGTCAGTGATATACCTCTAGTATCCTATGGCATAGGAATCTGATGTACAATAGTAGAAGATTCAGAATGTCACGTATACCATAATGGTTGAACACTGACGACCTACCTAGTATGTGACATAAACATAACTTGTAGCATCTCACCACATTTGAACTATAGAGGTGAATGAAGTATTTGTTATATCTTTTCACTCACCATTAAAAAATACATCTCGAAAAATGTTGATGAATCATAAATATGAGCGTGAATCATGACTTATATAGAGGCCATTCGGTATTGATTACGAGATCTGTGTTTCCAACGTCTATAGATAGTATCAAGGACAAATGTCCTGGCACTGGGAACATCTGTAAAACTAGAAGAGACGCTGAATCTATACGAAGGCATCAATTTAAAAGTGATATAATGTTAAAACAAGTAAAGCTGCACAACTCATATTGATGGTTGATTCGAGTCCATGCTAACACATTCTCTGAGTCGAAATGGGGCAAAGGTAAATACGCTACTGTCGTACTAAGGACATATTAGAATATTACGAATCGAACATTTGAGAGCACTATTAACTAAAAGAGGAGTATTTTGAGGTGATGTATAGACCCCGGAATGTAGTTACGCAGCTCAAATAAAAAACAATAAAAAAAAAATAAAAGAAAGAAAGTCATTTTCAATAACGATCAGAAGAGAAAAATTTTATAAATAATATTAACTATATAAAAGTATATGATAAAAACTGGGAAGTAAAAAGTATTGACTATAACTTAGTAACGAAAAAACGGTATCACAGATTTCAATTATGTAAAAGTTATTAATCAATAATATAAGACTGATATGGAATATTTTAGAGAATATTAAAAATCTATAAAAGAGTCCAGAAGAGTAGGAGTACACGAGAACTCTTTAGAAATAAACTGCTATTAACAAAGGTCCAAACTTAAGGAAAAACAAATGTAAAAAAGTATCTCCAGCGAGCTCAACCACAAAAAGTCCGGTGCTTACAGAGAATCTCGAGAGAAAAACCACAGCAACCTGCACACTTACGAGATCAGATGAAACAGTATATAGTCATACAACTATCTGGAACTCATAACACACAACAATTACCTTCAAAAACTTTTCTACGAATCTTATCTAACATAGGAATAGAGTGCGCGATCTCGTGAACACACAAGAGCGGCCTAATTCGCGCGGTTGGACAACTGAGCAGAGGAAAACATTTATCATAACAAATATTAAAACTATATACCTATAATAACTACAACATAATATAACCGGTATATATAACCATGAATATCAAAGAACAATCAAAGGGAGTAAAGTATTAATCACTATACTGCATAAAAGCTTAAAACTATAGATAACATATATTAACAAACTTTACTACACATATTATATACCATACTAATAATCATATCAAAAATAAACAACAGAGTATCACTATTATTAATCATATGATCTATAATATTATCCGAACAATTAATATAATACAAACATTAACGAGAGTAGTAAAAGTTAAATATATCACCTAAAATAGACATACTAATTAATACATATATAGTAATATATATTTAATCCTCAAATAAACATAATACTAAATTAATATAAATAAACAAAGTTTAAAAAAAACCAAATAAAAACATAAAAAGTCTTTGAAAAAAAATCATAGAAATTGTATAGTAACACCTGGATTTTAAAGGCTGTATAATCAGTAAACTTAGTAAATCAAATCAGCAGCCCTCTCCCGCCTCCTACCATTTTCCCGCCATGACGCCTTTATTCTATTCTACTTGATCATTTGATCATGTATATTTCGATGTATCATTTCGACAAACAATACCAAAAAGATTTTTTGTAATACTAACGTCGAATATAACGCTAACTGTAGCAAAGTTTTTCACTTAATACAAACTAACAAACACTGAACTAGAGAATATAATGTAGTAACGAAAACCTGACACACACACCGGTAACAAAATATAATACAACATTTGAAGCAAAGAAAGTTCCATACTAACCAACCAACGCTCTAAAGTACCGTATGCACAGCGGGTACATAAACGTAACCTAATTCACACTTTTTTCAAGCATTACTCTAACATATCATTTGGTTAATTTACATTTTTTTTAACATCTATGGATTTACCGTTCGGCATTTCGAGTAAATATCGGAGAAAACATAAGACACAAATAATTGATTCTTTATAATATACTAACCAACGTTGGTAATATATAGAAAATGCTAACATTATAGAACATAACTATTTTCATACATTAATTAACAAAGATAGTATAGCGAAACATTAAGCATCAACCTATGAACTTATAAAAGAAAATTAAATTGACTATACAATATATCACTATACAAACACTAATAATCTATACATATAATAAAGTTAATACTTATTAATTATACGTACACTATATATATTATAAATTATATAAATACAGTTTAAAATTAAATATATAAAATTATCCTAATAACTACTTATAACATCACTCTAATATATGAATATAAGTAAACTATAAAGCATTATATATGAGAGCCTATTATATATTCTCTATATTAATATAAAAATCGATAACGTCACTATACCTATAATATAATATTTCCTATAAAAAGATAGCATCATTCACTAACTTAATAAACACGCTATTATATTTTTTAAATATACAAAGATGAGAGGCTAATTGCTTTTTATAAATCAAGCAAAGACTAAATTCTCCTTAATATAATCGCTAATCAATTCAATAAGTAGAGAAGTGCGCAAAATAATAAAAAGTAGTCAACACCAAAAATATCCATGAATTTAAAGTTGCCTTTTCAAAAGCCAATGGTTGAATTAAATAACAAAGATCTCAAAAAATAAATATCATTTTTTCTAAATATAATAAACCTATATAATATTAATTACAATAATTATATATCAGATAAATAAAATAAAAGAGACATCAATAAAAAAAAATACCTAGATAAAGATTTTTAATTGGTAATACAGTATAATAATAAAATAAGAATAATAATAACATAGTATTATTTAAAATATACTCAAAAAAATCATTAATAGTGAGTCCCTTTTATATATATAAAATAATAAAAAAAATAATAATTAATAAAATAATAATATTCATTAATTAGAAAAATAATAATAAAATAATAATAAAATAATAATAGATAAATACATTAAAAAATACATAATAATAATAATTAATAATAATGATTAAATAATTATATTATAATAATAAAATAAGTAAAATATATATATAATAATAATAAAAATAATAATAATGAGAGAATAAATAAATAATAATAATAAAGCATAGAATAACACATATTACTCAATATATATTCAGTAATAATAAAATTAAATAATAATTCAAATAACCATATAATAAAATAATTAAAAAATCTCTATATATAATATATAAATAATATTAATCATAATAAGATTCGTTAACACCAAATCCACACTTTTATAAATGATTATACCTTTACTACACAACACTATATTTTATCAATGATAAGAACATAAAGACCAATTTGAAAGCAATCAATATATCCCCGTAAATAGTGACTAATTATGAGAGAGGACTGGACCAAATTCAGAGGTCCACTCATGGACTTATGATTCACAAAACCAAGACGAAATCGCATAATCTGTATATTTACGTTAATCGAGAACACAGAGAGGGACAGAAACTGTAAAAACTTAATCACACTGTACCGATCTTAATTTATCTAATACTGATACAATTGTTAATATTAAATAATTCATTTCATTTACTTAAAGATTTCATGATTATATTATTATTAATGTATAGTACTAAGAATCATAGATATTATTTTGTATTTTTAAACATTTTTTTTATTTAGAATTATCTATTATGGGTTATAAAAATATTTATTCATAGTATTATTAGTATTATATTTGTTATTTGACATGCAATCCAGTCCAATAGTAATAAATATAATTTTTTGATTCATGCAACTTTGGTTTTGTGTACCTGATTCACATTAACAAAAAACTAGCAGCTACAAATGCACCTAAACTACTCGTAATCTAAATAAAACTTCATCTTCGACTATTAAAAACAAACTTACACATCTTCCACCTACGACTCACTACTGACTATCTAAACAAACAGTTCGAGGAGATGCACCACAACTTTTGAAAAATTTTATCAAATCAGGATAATGAAATTTTTGTAGGAGTAATCGAGAAAATATGATCAGAGTAATCATATAAAAGAAAATCTAAATTCCCAATATAATAATAATATAATAATAATAGAAATAATAGATAATACTATAATAATAAAATAATAAAAATAATAATAATACAGACCTTTTATTTATGATATTAGCAGGTCTTTTACTACATTAGCAGAATTACACTCCTACAAAAACAACAACAATTATTCTTCTGCCTATTATTAATAGAATTAATAATAATAATAATAATAATATATAATACACTATATTATATCAACATACACATATAAATCTCACTACACATAATATATCAAAATAAATTGAATAATATATATAATATAATAGATAATATATTAATAACAATATTCATAAATACTAAATAATAATAATAATAATAAGTAATAATAATAATAATAATAATAATAATAATAGATAATTAATACATAATAATAATAAATAATAATAATTAATAATAATCAAGAGAGATATACTTTCATTATTTACAGATAAATTAATTTTATGAATATAATAAACATTAATATTAAATCAAAAATTATACGTTCAAAATCAGTCAATTAGCTGCGGTATAGCTGTTGGATATTATAAACCTCAAAACTTAATGTTTCCTTTTCGACCAAACACGGTTTTCGCATAATATAGTCCATCTTCAATCTTTCGAGCATCGTGTTAGATTCTCACGCTCCACTACAGTGAGTTCCCTATAATCTAATGAACTTAGCATAGTATTTCTTATCCAACTGCAAACAAAATCTCAGAACTTCTCTCGCTATGAATACAAATTTTATTAAATTATTGATAACACAAACCGTTCCGTGACCATTATCATATCTCCACTTGCTTTTACTATTGCTCTTTAAGCGACGTCTAAAACTTTTCTTTTCTATACACGTTCCTCCTTCCAATTACCGAACCTTTTAACGCTCCGCTATAGTTTTCTTAAACCATATTCACAAACGATCTAAAAGCTCCTTTATACATTCCCCGAGACATATTTAAATTAAAGTCTATTGGCCTCTTTTCGAATTAATATAAAATCATATTTTACCTATAAACGCCTCTTAACACCTCGCGATCTGGTCTTACTCCATCACTACCTAGCCAATACTCTCTTCTGATCGTACTTATGTCCATCTCTTAGACAAGTTTTGCATATGTACATAGAATTATATTAACCTGAAATTTAGTAAGAATTTACGATGCGAACAAATATCAATACATATAAGTTATAAGAGCTATCTAACAATTATAACCGGACTTAGAGTATCCACATACATATATTAAACCTCATTACCTGACGACCTAAAGAAAATATAAGGTACAATGCAAAACTTAACATAAACCTGCCCATTTTAAGCTCTGTATCTCCATATATATGGGTAGCTCATCCGATTGTCTCGTGACACCGAGCCTAAAATTTAAAAACATCCACCTCCACCGTCCTGTTGGAAATCTATATTAAATTATATGGGTCGTCTGAAAAGCGTTTTCAAACCTCAAGTTCATAAAAACTTTTTTAACACACATAAGATTACAAATAATTTAATTTTATAACCTTCATAGCAATCAGTCGATACACAATTATTATATTTATAATTGTAAGTTAGAATAACTAAGGGTACAGAAAAGGGATTTTAAAATGATTAAATATCTATTTATATTATATAAATCTAAAATTTTATAATTTGATATTAATTATAATATTACTTATTATATAACATTATCTATTATTATTATCAATGCGTATCATTATAATTATTATTTATAATTATCATTTATCATTATCATTATCATTATCAATATCATTATCATATTATTATTCGATTATATTATAATATTATTATTCTTATTATTATATTATTATTCATTATATTATTAATTTATATATATTAATTATTATATGATTCACCTTATTATTATTATTATTATTATTCATATTATAATGAGTATATTAAATCAATAAATAAAATAAATAAATAAATAAATAAATAAATAAATAAATAAATAAATAAATAATAAATAATAATAGAAGAAGAAAAAACCCATGTGGTATAATTTTATACGAATATTTCTTAAGACATGATCAATCTGCATATCACCTCAGAGTATAAGATATTTAATATGTTTGGTTGCATACTTATTACATTTAGCTCAACTGATTTAGTACTTATTGTATTATGTTATATATTTTTAACCTGTTAATATATATATATTATATATAATATATATATATATATATATATATATAATATATATAATATTATATATATATATATGATTATATATATAATATACATATATAATATATATATCATATATATATAATATCTTATATATATAACATATTATTTTCACTACCGCATACAAGCAACAGGTAATATGATCTAGATATAATTAATACTATATATTAAAAATATATAAAATTCTACCTATTATATTCTACTGATACGAGTTATAACCTAATATACTCATATAATATCAAAAGATATATGATAACCAAAGCAACTGGATATGATATACTCATAATTTGATATATAACATATCACCTACTTCATGTCATGTTGTATGCTATGATTGCTGCTAAGAGTTATAGTGATGCATTACGTGTGTAATGTTATTGCCAGGTATAGTGTAAATGATTTACATGTGTATGATGTATTTTGGAGATTATAATGAGTGTATGAGAAGTCGTGTTGTTGGTGTGTAGAGTCAGTTAGCTGTGCGGTGTGGTGTAGTGTGTGAATTGTGCTGGCTGGTGTGTAGTGTGTGTGTCGTGGGTGCAGTGAGGTACTGCTATAAAAATATAATCTTTCTCTGGAGGTTGGCAGCACTCTCCTATATCAATTAGAGGCCTTTAAACAGGTCGTTTTGGACTATTCAATTTTCAAAATATACCATTTCTTTTTCTATCGCGATCAACGAATCTCAATACTAAACCAGAGTATATATGTAATACACAAAAGCACTTGCGACAGTATACTCAATCACCGAGACTTGTTATTTCACTGAGCTGTATCAACACAATCCAGTCTACGGGTAGCAGATGTTCTTCAGAATGATTTAGATGGTTTAAAAGATAGAGTATACTTTGTTCAGACTTGAAATGACACTCTCTCAGATAAATTATTAAGTACGTACATAGTATAGCAAATTAATAAATCATATAACGTATAAAACTCACTTATCGACAGTCGGATCATTATATTGGTCCACTTATAAATTCATATATCTTAAACAAAAGAGTATGCACTATTCATAAAGGTGATAAGACGAAAATCATAACATCTTGAAATTGTAATAATGAATCAATCATAGAAATGAAAGCGGCTCATAAAGATATGAAGCAAGAAGTACCAAGTAAAACACAACTGAATAACTACAACGTGAGATTTATTTGGGCAAATGCCTCGAGATGAGAAATAAGTGGAACGAGAACTCGGCACTGAAAAGACACAATGCAGTAATTAACAACCATTTCGCCTAAGCAGGGGTTGATAGCGGGGTTAAAAAAACGGCCTGCATATCCGAGTGTTCCGAGATTAGCGGAGAATGGTCGAGAGAGTGCCAGTGATCACACACTTCCAGGCACGCGAATATCCCTTTATCAGAATTCATCTTATTCAGCGATTAAGGGCAAACATTACGCGGAGAGTATTTATTTATGTGACTAATTTATTTGAATAACAATTGTTAATTACGAATCATGAGGATCTACTATGAGAGTTGTGTTACACCAATAGTTTGTGATTAAACAGTTGGCGAGTCAAAATCGACATCCAAGTCGACTAGATAAGAGGATCTTATAATAACACACCAAGTAGCAGGAGTATATGAAACTTCTCTACAATTATGAGTTTGGATTAAGGAGCCATATACGTAATATATAACTAGACTATAGGAATAGTAATATGTTTCAAGAGTATTGGAGTGTATTGAATATCCACTGAATAAAGAATGGATATAGGTTAATAGAGATTATCGACATTGGGGGTAAATATGTCACTTAGTGTAAATGTCTTATAAAAACAATAAGGTAGGAAGAAAGAATGTGCGATATATGGAGGACTCCGGGACTGGAAACCTCAAGGAAAAGTTCTCCTAGTCCAACAAATGCATCCAAGAGCCGGTCCCATTAGTCATTTGGTGATAGTCGCTATATTGAAATGAAATGTGTGGAGAATTAAACATGGAGTTTATGAGAATTTATTGTATAACGCTCTTACTAGTATAGCATAATAATGTATGAAAGAAAGATATTCTCTCTGCAATGGAAAATAAATATTAAGTATATTTCGGATATACCTATATGGGATACTTTATATGTTAGCATCTAAGTTTTATTTCACTTTATGCTTAAGATGTATATACAGATTTGTATCAGTAGTATCATATGATAATACTTCTATACGTTATTAGACATAATAGGTTATATTCGCTGTTATATTATTTGTAGAACTGATAACTATCTTTGTGTTGTCCAAATTATGACAAATATACTAATTCAGAGTATATATTCGTACTAATGTGTACTGTATGATTTAATACAATTAATAATTATTACATTATAGTTATAGTTGAGTAAATTATTATTATTAGTTTAAAATATAATTATTAATCATATATAAAATAAATTAATTGAAGAGAGAGAGAGAGAAGAAGAGTAAAATGAATAGAGAAGTAGAGAGAGAAAAAAAAAGTAAGCTGTCTCATAGAGCAGTGAGATTAGCGATCATTCCAGGTGGTGATTTTCGTATGCGATAAGAGATGTAAACAAGATCACATTTTGTTCATCAGCGGATCGCTAAATGTGATGTCGTCTCTCTTTGAAGCTCTATTACCCATCATATACGTTTCGTTACATCTGATAGGGTAAGACGCTGAGACTTTTATCTACACACAGTAGCCATAATAATAAACTACGATCTAATTACTGGTTGAGATCAACGCTTACGTTATTTTACATCGACTATTTCTTGTGTGGTTGTTGGGGAGAGAGAACGGTTCCAATGGGATTTGAACCAGTGTGGGTCTGATCTATTACTTGATAGGAAAGTAAATGATGATTTTGGGTTGATATTCTATTTGGTAGGAAAGTTTTCAGGTACCACTCTATCTTTTACACTACGAATGATCTTTTACATAAACCAGTGACTATGGCCCTTAATTTACAGATGCGATAAGATACGCGAAGGTAACCTCTTTCAGGCGAGAGAGGAGTGTATATCAAGTCTAAGTTATATTTCGTGAGAACACTATTATTAAAGAATTATAATGAAGCTGAGATATGATGAGGAGGTATTAAAGAGAGGCTTAGAGAATTTAGATGTGTCATGCCGTTATATTATATGATGTAAGAACATGTCGAAGAGCAAGATGAGCTGGCTGCAAAAGATGGCGATACTTGAGATTCGAATACGCTAGTAAAGTGAGAGAGGAATAAGTAAAAGAGTGAGGAGAGAAGTGAGTAAAGCGGAGATGGAAATACACTGAGGGTTGGCTGGTTAGCTGAGAGATTGAGTACTGTTAGTCTATCAAAAGTTTAGTGGTGTGAATTTTATGGTTGTGTGATTGGAGTACTGTGAGAAGATCATATAAATGGAGCGTTTAAACAACTATATTAGAGCTTGAAAAGAGAGAAAATTCTTTGCACACGGTATGTGGTTGATAAGCAATTAAGTACTAACTGAATGCATAATGATTAGATCTAATGAGTAAAGAGCGTTCACAAGTTCAGGCAATCTATTTTGGATAGGCTGGAATGTGTGAATCGGTGATTTATTATGTATTTACTCGAGTATCACGGGATTTGGAGTGAAAGGATGGTAGTCATTCAGATTAGTAGCTCATCATGTCCTGTCTAAGGCAAGACGAATTTATATGGTTGGGAAATACCTTGCGAACTGACAAAATTAAAAATGGTATGATACATAGGATCAATAGGCATCATAGACAATAGACAGATTCATGCGCATTTTGCAGGAGGGGGTGGTTGCGAGAAATATAGTTTATAAGATGCTTAGGGACGTGTAAGTAACTTAATTTCTGTTGAGGAGAGAGTATGTCTGTATTTGAGATAATTATACACTAAAAAACTAATAGAGTATTGTATTTATATAAAGAGTGATGACAAACATTTAGCGGCTCTTTACCAAGAAGGCGTTGCTGCCACCTGCCTTACGTCGCCAGGGAGGATTGAAAAATAATAGTCTTTATTGAAATAGCGCAACCACTGCTTGCTAAAGAAGTGACGGTACGTTGCGCGGTGGCATGCTATCCACTGATTCATGTGAAAATTCAGATCCCACCTTTGGAGGTAATGAAAAGAAATTTTTTACACTAACTTAATGTTGTTTTTATGGAAGATTAAGTTAGTGAAATTTGCCATGAGGAAAAGAGTAGAAGTAGAGTAAGACACGTGGAACACGTGAAATTATAAAATAAAATTAGTGATGATGCAGTGTTGAAGACGAGCACATATGCGCGACACATAATAATATCAAAGTGAATATGAGATACAACGAAGTAGAGACACCGAATACAAAATCGGACGCGCAAGAGGGCAGAGCTAATGTGGAAAGTGGTTGGGTTGTGATTTGACGATCTACTAGAGTAGTTGTAAAAGTGAGAGTATCAAAAGCTGAGTGGTTAGGAATGAAGAATGGACAATGTGATGCAAGCTGGGTTTATAAAGGGTTAAAAAAGAAAGGAGTGGATTGAATATTGGGAGCAGCAGCCATATGAACAGTCAAAAGAATATGGTGATTGGAATATATATAACGCGCTATAAAAATAAAAAAAATAATTTTAATTAATTCTATATGAGAAGAGAGAATTATCAAATAAATAGAAAAAAATAAATCAGATAGGAAAGGAAGAGATGAGTGTTGGAGAGGGTTTATTCCAAATAGATGGGCTCTTCTGGAAGGAAGTTACAAAGGGGTAAGTAACTCTGGTGGTTTCAATTATTTGTTGTGGAGTTTAATGAATATTTCATTCATAAAAAATGACCATAGGAATGGTGCTGGTTCGGAGCATATTAAATCGTAATGAGAACTGAGTAGTAGGAGGAAACATTCTGAAAGCTGCATCAGACACAGCTAATTGAAAAAGTTATAAGTCCACTAATAGTAAGTACGTATTGTTATAAAAAGAGTAAAAGAGCAAATATGTATTGTAGAAGTATGGTATATTCTAGTAGGAATATAAGGTTATATTTTTGTGATGTGAATATAAGTTGTTATAAGAATTGTGTGTAATCTATGTCATGTTAATTATTGTATTGGACTGTCTGGGCTGATGAAATGGTTCAAACGAGAGATGGGATCGAAGTATAATTACTTTATTGAACTGTGTATAATAAAAGTTTAAAAGAAAAAGCTTTAATGTAATGAATAGAGTATAGTTCCCGAAAGGAACTGGGATGGAGGAGCTAGTATGTATATAGAGTTCAAAGTGGCGTTATATATATAATTGGCTAAGGGATGTAGGTACGAGGGGGAAACGTCGTTAGAAGACCGGAACTAAGCGCGAATTTTGTCTCTATCTGAGTTGATGTGTGGAAGAGAGTATATAATACGTGCTGGGAGTGTTGGTTAAAACAAGTTCGTCGAGTAACTGAAGAAATCTCAATTGGCAAAGAATACAGCGTCCAATTTGTAAAAGAATAAAGGTGTGTAGATTCATTTATTTTCAACCGTTTAAATCAATATGAGTGAGAAAGAAACGAAGAAAAGATAAAGAAATTTATTAGGTTTAATTTAAGAGATTGTATACAGTGCTGGGGGGTGAGGTGGACGAGGGATGGTATAATTAGCGGAAGGAACTCTGTGTCGCACAAACATTGTTAGTGAGTATACTTGTTTTAGTGTATCATCTTCTCGCATTTAAACCATTACAGGTAGTGAATATGCGAGAAATGTGTAATAAGTAAATGGAGTGGACAGTGAATCGGGTAAGATATTTAAAAGTGTCGAGTGAGACAAGGGATGTATTATGTCTCTTTACGTATAATTATGGTTTTGAATATGAGGGGTGTGTGGAGAGTAAATAATTAAGAGGTAGGGGGTGATAACGGAAGGTATGTTAGGACAATGCACCGAAAAGCGGAAGAGAGTAGATTAGGTGACCCTGCTATTCGTACTGCTGAATGATTGGTTTGTGTGATGAAATTTTAGATACAAAGAGGTGGTTAAAAAAGATTGGAGTAGGGATTGGCGACGTGAGTGTGCAAAAAAAAAGGGTTTGAAAAGAGAATGTAAAAAAGGTTATACCGGGGTGTAAGGGTAGCTGGGGTGTAGTAGAGTGCCGAGCCTTGTGACGATCATTTGACTCTTGCCGGATCAATATGAAACAATTGGGCAAATATCAGAGTTTTATATTTAGGCTGTTACTGTTGAAATGAAAAGGGACGCAGGATGCAGAATGTAGTGTGGAAAGTTTGAAATAGTAGGAAGCACCATTCACGCCGAACGTGAAATAAAGCTTGGTGAGTACAAAAGGAACTAAAGAATCGAGTGGTGCTAGGGTTTGCCAGAGTGTATGTGTTGACCGTTAAACGGGACCCGGTGTTATTTATAACAGTGAAACCTATGTGTGGAATATAGAAGATATAGGATTTCTATAGTACAGGGTCAAACTATTCACCATTGAAGCGAGAGAAACTTGCTGGCGAAATGTAGGTTGTGGAAAATAATGGATAAAATCTCTCTCCCTATTCATTTCTAACCGAGACGTAGTGCGAACGGAGCAAGGCGGTGCGGATGGTTCGAGGTGCGGGTGCAGGCAAACAGATCCGGCCGAGGAGGCAGGTCGTGGTGTAGAGATTTATTATCCATGTGATTCGTCCACACCCTAACACGACCCGAAGATTGTACAATGCTGAATAGTTTGCACCCCTTAGATCAGAACTTTATTTGAGTTCGTCTTTCACTTGAGGAATAAACAATGTAACACCGGTTAGGACAACACATACACTACAATGCCATACACCCCTAGCACACTCAGACTCCCTGAGTTTCCTGGGACTACAACAAGACTGTTAATCTATCACTCCGGGATGCAAATTGCTTCCTACTATCCAAACTGTTCCACTTAAAATTCTGATCATCCTCCACGTGTGCCCTTTTATCATTCAACAATAACAGCCTAAATAACCCCTTAAAACTCTGATATTTGCTCCAATTGTTCATTGTCCAACATGATCTCACACAGCGGACTCTACTCACCCACTACCCTCACCTTACTCTTTTCTACATTCTCTTTCAAACCCTTTTTTTTACACACCGTCCCAATCCCCCTACCAATCTTTTTAAACTTTTTATAAATTCATCACACAAAACCAAATCATCAGAGTACAATAAGCAGGGCACCCTCCACTCTCTTCCCTTTTCCATCGGTCTAACACCTTCCCTTATCACCCCTACCTCTTAATTATTTTATCACTCCACACATATACAAATTAAATAGTCAAGGAGACATAATACATCCCTGTCTCACGACACTTTTAATATTTACCCATTCACTTTCCACTCCATTTATTATTACACATCTTTCACTACATACCTTTGGTTAAATTCAGAAGAATACCACTAAAACCATATATCACTAACACTTGCCACAGAGCTTCCCAATTAATCCTGTCATACAGCTGTTACACATCCATTAAACCTAAATACAATTTCTTCTTCTTTCTTATTTTCTCACTCATTTGTTTAAAGGTGAAAATATGATCTACACATCCTTTATCATTTCTAAATGCACCTTATTCTTTGCCAATTATTCTTCAGTTACTCGACGAACTCTTTCAACCAAAATACCAGCATATATCTTCTCCACAATACTCGATAAACAAATTCCCTTATAGTTTCTACAGTTCCCCTTACCTCTCATACCATTATATAACGCACTATTACTGCTCTCCTCCATTCCTTCGGAACTATACCTTTCACAAAAGCTTTGTTTTACAACTTTATATCCAGTCAATCATAATCTGGCCTCCATTCTTGACCATTTCACCAGAAATTCCATCTATACCTGCTGATTCACCATTCTTCAACTTTTTCACTCTACCAATTACCTCTACCCTACTAGTTACCTCTTCTCAAAATACATATTTCTTCTTACTCCATAAAAACGACACACATTTACTATAACTTTTTCATTGCTGCCAATGTTATGCAGACTTTCGAAATGTTTCCTCCACATTCTCCTCACATCCATTTCATATGTCACGAAAGCACCATTCCTATTCATTTTTTATGAAGATTCCCCATATATATACTCTCTTTATTAACCTTTCTAACTTCCTTCCAGAAGAGCATTCTATTCCCTTGAAAGTCCCCACTCATCCTCCTTCCAATCTGTTCATTTGCCTTTTTTTTCCTCCTACGCACGAAAAAAAAATTATTCTTTATTTTTATCTTTTAATATATTTCCATACACATTTCTTTTGAGATGTTCATTGACTCTTAGCACATTCAACCACTCCTCCTTTTAACCTTTAACCGCTTGCATCACCTCTTCATTCCACCACTCACTGTTGACATTCTTACTACTACTTTAGCACACCCACATACTTCATTTGCATTTGGGTCCAGATTTGTTCGGTTTCATCTTGTTCACATTCAACTAATTTACTTGCAAGTGCTCTCACATGCATTTCCTTATAACCTTGTTCACGTATTCATTTATCTCTTTCCTTTCCATCCATGGCACTCACTAACTTAATCTTTCATAAAACAACATAATTATCTGATATTCTCATCCCCAACCCCCTCACTGATTTAGAATCTATCAAATACTCATCATAACAATCTCCATCCTACAACTAAATCACAACAAATATCAAACATATTTCAATCTTCATATACTTATCTATGCTATCCTACCCAAATCTTAGTATACTTAAACACTCTTATTACAGCAGCTCCTTGTTCTTGAAAATATTTATACACAAACATTGACCCTCTCCTCCTAAAACAGAAAAATTAATTACAAATAAAGTCCTACAATAAATTAATAATTTCCTCGCAAGCCCAAGGCATCCTTGTATTATTCTTTCTTATATAATTTAAATTCGATCGCCTATCCAGACCAGTTCAGTATCGCCCCAACACAATAAAAATATAAAGCCCTCCTCAACCCCGGTCCAGAAAAACGACCATTCACATTAAAAAAACAAATAAAAGTTCAAGACCTCGCCTATCACACTATTCTTTCTACACAGATTTTGTTGACAAAACCACAGATATGTCGTTGAGCTCTCAACTTAGGATTCTAAACATTAGTATTTCTAAGTACTCACACAAATCAAAATAACCACCATAAGATCTTTAATGTTGGCCACTAAGTACAAAAATTCTATTCTATGAAAAACTGTCGCTAAATCATCCGTCATCACTCCCTCTACTAAGTCTCATAACCTACTACACATTCTAGACGCTAACATAACACACACTGCACAATCGACGCCACACCACCTCGTCCTTCTATCTAACCTGTCCTTACATCTTTTAAGCCAAGCAAATCATAAATCTTACACCTAATAAATTTAAGTTTCTCTTTAAAATCCTGCTATACATTTAATCGCCATTTTATTATGTTTCTATTTAACATAACCTATAGACTCAGTACAAGATTTTCATCACGAATTACGCACTGAGAAGATACAAGTGTTCACCTTTTATAAGACGGGCCATTGGGTCATGTATTTAGTAAAATTAGCCCATAGTGAGAGTAAAGAAGACTAAGTGTAGTGGTCGCACAACCCAATTACCACTGAGAGTTCCTCTTTTAATTGTCTGGCTACGACTACCGACTATGAACGTTAAAGCTGTGGGAACTATATCTCTCCCCAAACACACTACTACACGCAATGTATGAAAACGTGTTTGTCAAAGTAAATAGTAGTAGTGTTTATCGGTACTGTGTGGTAGATAAATACAGAGTCTACTCGAAGTGTAGAGTAGAAGAATCATGTCGGAGTAATAGGAGAGGGGCTCACAGAGGGAGTAGATCGAGCCATTGAGCAATGGAGTGTCATGAAGTTGTAATTTCTAAGCACTTCACACAAATGCGCGCAATTGTGAAAATGTGATTAAGATCTCATCTGTGCATTATGAGAGATTGAAACAATAATCTTACCAATTAACTTCAACAATTCTTCATTTTCAGAATCTTTCTCTTCTCTTCTCTCTCTCATCTCTCGTCTATATATATATATATATATATAAATAAATATATATAGTATACTATATAATAATAATAAAAAAATTATTATAATAGTTATATTATACCAATATATATATTAAATAATATAAATATTTTTATTTATTTAATCTGATAATTAAGTATAATTTTTTATATATATAATATTTATAAAAAAAATAAGTATAAATCTATAAAATATAATATTAAATATATAAATATATATATAATATATATATTATTATATAATATAATATATTCTCCAACTAGTTCTTCTTCTTGTTCTTAAAAAAATATATCTCTACATGTTAAGAGAGAATATATCATTTCTAAAAAACTTGTAATTCCACGAATTCATAATATTGGTTGATATGACCCTTTGGGTTTTCTACTAGGAAATTTTTCTTTAGGTTTCCATCACCACTTTCCTTAACCCTTCTTTCTTCCTCCATTGTTTTTAAGTGTCCAAACCAACCCAATGTCGTAACCTTTACCTTCTCAATCAGTTAATCAGTGGATTCAATCACCAAAACCCTTGAAACTTTCTTTCTGTTTTATATTTCCTTTGGTCTTTCCAATCTTTGCTGTGAGAGTTTCAGATATCCTGATTGTATTCTATTCTCGCCTCTTATCGTCGTGGATTACGATTTTGCCCCATTTAACAAAATTGGTGTTAAAATTGATTATTATTACATTTTTTTAAAAGTTCACAAAAAACGGTTTTGCCCTTAATCGAAAGTGAAATTTCTATAAAGAGTTCCCATCCTAGGAATGTATCCTGAACCTTACGATTCGCAATCAAACACGATATGCAAGCGTCCTAGCAAAAATAGTGCCAATAATGATTGTTTTGACATCCAGTTGTTCAGATTAGTCTCTCGGCATTTGGCACAAAAATTCAGGTATTTCATTGTGCTTTACGTATCATTCTTCATAATCTTTTATCCCTTTATTCCTTTCTATGTTATTCCATTATTACAATTTCCAAGATGTTATTTTTCGCTTTTCACTTATATATCAATTATTTTGTCATCTTTTATCTCTGTATGTATTTATATTAATTGCCCTCTTCTAAGTTTAAAAGGGTTTTATTTTCTTGGCATATTTTTGCTTCCTATGTGTTTTGTTGGTAATTTAATTGTCATCCAAGACTGGGTGTTAAGTAATTTCAGCAGTAAAATAACAAAAGTCTGGTTGGAAGTTCTGTCAATCACCAGTTTTATGGATTCTTTCCTGGTTAGTTTGTTGGTCAGAAAACAAAAGGATATTTAATAATTGAAAGTCCAAAACACCTATTTAAAAGGCCTCTAATGAAATAGAGTGCTGCCAATCACAAAATTGTCTACTTATTCCAACATCATCTAGCACACACACACACACACACGCGCACACACCTATACACAAGCGCACACGCACACACGCACGCATTCTCTATCATCTCTTCGTAATAACCGCAAATATTATGCAACTTTTTCAAATATTCACTCTACAATCTACTCACGTCCTTTTCATTAATCATGAAAGCACCATACGTACATACACATTGTACATACAACATGTATATATATATAAATATATATATATATAATAATATTATTAAATATTATATTATATATATTATATTATAATA
>JABUQX010041395.1:20000-35000 GCA_015478945.1 Trachelipus rathkii | reverse complement strand
CAAGAAGGCAAATTGGCAAGCCTACATTGACAGCATAGAAATGAATCTAAAATCCTTCCAAATAGCTGACTTTTCCTCCCTCAGCAAAACAATACAACATTCTAATAAAATAATCTTAATTAAAAACATTCAAAATATTCACCCTCTATAGTAATCGCAAACATTTCAACCAAATTTTCTCACCTGCAATAAACACCTTAATTAAACGAAGAAACTCACTCAGATAAAATAAACAACCATATCCAAACCAACTAAACCAAATTACAAATCTCAATAATAGAAAATAAACACCTCAATCGACTCAAATCGAAAAAAGAATTTTCAACAATACACCCAAACACTAAATCATAAGACAAATACAAAAAATATTCATCACAATATCACAGACTCAAAACTCTCCCCCCTTCCCAAACCCCGAACCCAGGAAACTATACGTAAACAAATTAATAAAATCAACAGCCCAAAACATCAATGCAATATTATTATGCCACGCTCTTCAAAAATCAGTAATGAACCCACAGTCCAAACCAATAGACAAACAATTAAACAAATCAAAAAATTATAAATTAGTCAAGAAGAACTTCCATTCACTCCCCTATAAGTACTAACACTATTAGAAAACTTAAAAAACTTATAACAGACCTACCGGAACCAATATTAAAAGATACTACCGAATCTCAAATCAATATAGGTACCAAATCTATAGAAAACTTTATACTCAAATATAACCATCTGTCCTGGCAAACTAATACTTCCCACCCTTTGGAACACGCTCATATAATTTCCTATCTAAAACCAAAAAACAACTAACAAACCTGGCTAGTTATAAACATATCTCATTACTTTCTAACAATATCCAAAGTGGTTAATAACCAATCGATGAATAATAATCCACCCCCATTCCTTTAAGGACTCTCGACTTCAATTTTCACCATATTTTCAGAATACACTGCATTTGCTTTAAAAAGATGAATAAATGCCAAATAAAATGTGTAAAATGTAACATGATTTATTGAAGTAGCAACTTTTTATATATTTTTTTTTCCACATACCGTATATCTAAATTTCAGTAGTAAACTATAAATTCCAAAACTATGGCAATAAAAGCAAATGACAATTGAATTAGGACATAACCACACAGTGCAACAGCCTTTGTTATTTTACAAACCTTAGAATTGTGAACTGTTCTAATGATCTGCCAAACCCTCACATCCCCCTCAATAAAAATTAATAGCTATACAGACTATCTGACAATCATTGTTCAAAGCCCTTCTATAAATATAGTACTGTATGTAGAGAACTGCAACACTATATAAGCCAACTAGAACATTGGCTGAAAACAAACAGAATGACTGCATCTCCCCAAAAATCTTCTTACCACTTTACTTATTCCAGATAGAAGAGAATCAAAGTTTTACCCAACAGTCCATCAAATTATCGATTAATTGACTCGCTCAATAAACAACCCACCATCCTAGGTTTATCTTTTGATACACAATGAGATTCACCCCCACATCATCATTATTACATAATACATATAGAGCCATACACAAATTAAATACATTAAAAGCATTAACAGGAACAAGCTTTGGCCAACATAAAGAGACTGTCTGTAGTATCTAGACTTTATCTCCATACCTATTTAAACTATGTATCACTCCATCTAATACTCAGAAATTAGTAACTGAACAGAAAAAACCTTTAGGATTATAACTGCCTGCCTTCCCTCCATTCCTATCCACCACCTACAAACTGAAACGGAAATCCTCCCTAAAAAAGTCCATCTGGACATGATAGACTGTCAATTTTATAGTAAATCTCTCTCAATAGACAACCACCTGCACCTAGAACAAAAAAATTCACACCAGCATTGTACTACTATAACATATACAACAGGAAAAGCATGCACTGAAAACAACTGTTGATAAGTTTGTCACGGCCCAGGACACTAGCCATGCCCAAACTCAACTCTGTGCATCGATGATTGCAGATTCCATCTTCTACAACATGTTCCAAGTTACACCACTACTACATCAAAGGAACAAGGTACATTCTAGAGAATGTCCCACTTCAGGTTACCTGGAAGAGATCTCAAGATCCCTACCATGTTTTCCAACCTATCCTAGACGTTTGGTCTACTTCCCAAACTCCTATGCTTTCTCCTATTCTTCCTACACTATTTCTAGCAAAAGATAACAAAAAGTATGTTGTTAGAAAGTAAACTAGACTCACTAAGAGGGAAGGCTATGGCGTCGCAATGATCGCCCCATCCTGGCGACTATCGCGCTGCTCAATGCGATTCACGTCCGACCGAGACCGTTTATAAGGGCAGTACCAGGATTATTACAGGAGTTCATTCATCCCGATCTCTCTGGTGTGTACCCTATCTTCATCAAAAGATTGACTTAAACTCTATTCGCAAGTTCGCCGTGACTTACATCCGGACGACATTCATTTAAGACGGCCATTACACTCCTTTTTCGGTTACAGGTCTTACGCAATTTCTTTCGAACGTCCATTTCGGGTTTATTGAAAATGCAAGTTCATTACTTTTCATTTCATACGTCTCCTATGATTCAGTCTGTAACGTTGGTTTACCCTCCGTCTTTCGCTCTATCATAGACGGACTTATTGATTTGTTCCCAGTGCCTCTTCCGGAAGAACCACACTGTTCACATCTCAGGCAAGTTTTTTCCATGACTAAGCTAATTTGGTCTATATGCGTTCAATCGAATCTCAAATTGTTGAATTCCGAAGTTTTCATTCCGTAACCTTTCTCGGACATACAATCTCTGCCGACGGTAGTACGTCTCTGCTGAGGATTCGTGTGGCAGTGATTCGTTGATCTTTCCGAAACCTCGTAAATACAGTCGGTCAACTATCGTCGTTTCTTAGGCATGGTGAACTTTTACCATCGTTTCATTTTCATACCGTCCGCTGCTAAAATTCTCCTTCCTCTCCACTTCCTTATTTTTTATAACTTTTTTATGCTTTTGCCTGGTTTTGGTGTTTGTGTTTGTATCTTAAGCATCCCCGTAAACGTTCTGTCTGCCTTTTCGTTGTCACTGGAAATGTGGAACGACCGAAAGCAACTAATTGCTCTTCACCGTCTCATCTTAAAGAAGTTGTTGGTGGTGTGTGTTGTGTGGGGGGCCGGTCTGCTTTTCCTCTGTGTGGATGCTTATATTTCCATCCTTATGACACAGCGGCCCGACTAGGAAGAAATCACATGGACGTCCTCGAGATTTCGCAGGGCTGAGCCGTGCTGCAGACAGTTTTATTGATAACCCGGAATGGTTCGTCCATCTAGCAATTCTTTTTCTAAGAACGTTCCAGGCTCGCCTGAAACAAAGGTACAGCGCATGTTGGAATTGAGAATCTTTCTCGCAATCTTGATTAGCTGTAGCACTCTGCCGGTTAACTTTTCCATAGAATGTGTCTTGGTGAATTCCATGTCGTAAACTGGTTCATTTTACTCCATCACAGCAATGCCATTACAGCTTGCCACAGTTAAAGGCAGTTCCCCTCTGTGATAAGCCCTGAGCTGCCTTGAGTTTATTGCACAATTCACCACTGATCAGTTCGCCATAAAAAAGGTAAGAAAACATTTCCCGCTCGTTGCTCTATCTCGAATTAATCTTGCTTCTATCTTTCTCCTTTACCTGACATTTGATGATTCGTTACGTCGAAATTCTCGCTTGAGCAAACTCGAAGATGATTGTTTTCCTTAGTGCTTTCTTCCTACGACATTCAATACTGTAGAAATTTATTTGGTTTTCCGCCCTTTTTATGCGATGTCTCTTCCGCACATCCTCGTCCAGTCGTACCTACCCCCATGCGCAGAAAGGTTTTTCACACCATTCACGACGTGTGCGCACTCCTGGGGTTAAAAGGTAGCCAAGTCAAAGATAGGCAACATTTCGTCTGGCGTCTTTACTGAAAGGATGTCTATAACAGTGGACAACGCATGTTCTTCAATCTGTCCAAAATCCAAAGTGCCACCAGGCACTTCGGTTTGCAACCTCTTCAGCTAATTTCTTCCCCCTGGTTGAACCGGCTTTGACCAGGTTGGCATATTGATATAGTCCAGGCCCATTACCACCTTCAAATGGTTTCCACACACAATTTTATACGTGCATAGACCGATACACTCGATGGGTAGAAGCCATTCCCTTGCGAGATACTTCCCAGCAAGACAATTGCTCAGTGGGCCATTTTTGTTGTACAGTCTGGATAGCCAGGGGTTTGGGGTACTACCTGTTCGGGACTGGATGAGTGTTCCACCAGACCAGGGGTAGGACAATTTTGAGTCTCACCTTGTGGAAGGACATCCTTGACTGTTAAATCGGTTCCAAGAGGCGCCTTCGCGTCTTGTGCATTTGCTACCAATCGCCGCGCAGTTTGCGATTCGCAGGCCTTTAGATGGACGTTTCCACCGGCAGGCTGAAAGCTTTGCTCTTATTTGGCCCTATGGAACCATTCGGACAATTGGTCGCGAAACTCTTCCCCTTGTCCTCCTTCGGCAATCACCGAATCTTCGTACAAAGAAGACCACAAATGCTCAACTGCTGAGCTCGTCTACGGTTCTACCATCCGAATACTCCATTATGGTTGAGTTTAATACTTTCCTTCTCAAAATACTACGACCAGACACTTTTCTCTGCGCTCCGCCTTCGATTCAGTGTAAGACCGAGGCAATGGAAACCATGCCTTTGTGCCGACGTTTCATCCCGCCTCCGTTCCAAGCTCGGCCTTAATGCCCTTTGCGGAATTTCGACGACAATGCTTCTTATATTTATTTCGGTCTGATTACTACAAGCGACTCACAACCGGTTCAGTCTCGTTTTGGCAAGCCCGCTTATGACGGACCTTTTTCACTCGTATTTAAATACGCTATTCGATAAGTACTTTGCACGCTTAACAGAAGAGGGAGGCAAAGTAGAAAAATATCATCGAGATGGAATATAGGTATCAAATCCGGCTTAATTTTTCGAAGATTGATCTTCCACGCTTCATTATCCGACCACTCTTTCTCCACTTCTTGCAACCCGCTCGCATCTTACGCTCTACTTTTTTCGCAAGACTAATATCGAGCTTTATGTTCCGCATTTTTGTTGCCTTTACATCTACTGTGTCTTTCTCCACCTGACCCTGCTTGCCACTCCTTCAAATGTATTGTCCACTTTTTTCCTTCGCCCAGCTTACTTCAGCGAACGACACGCTACGCCATCTCCGCCTCCTGCTCCAATGCAGACCATCTCCGCCTCCTGCTCCAATACAGATTCCTCCTCCGAATCCGGAACCTATTCCGACTCAATCCTACCGTCTTGTCTAGCCACCTCGTTCTAAAAACATCGCGTTATGGGCCGTACTCTTCGCGCACCGGTCGTCACGGTTTTTTCACCTAAATCCTCAACGACGCTCCGCTGTTTTCAGGGAGGGGAGCCAATGTCACCTTTCCCTTCTTCTTCTCTTTGAATTATTACGAACCGTTCCGCTCTACGTGATCAATAACCCCCGTTTTCTAACTGTCCTTTCGAATTCCCCATCTTACCACAGTCAAAAGCATTTTTGATCTTCTTTTTTAAACGTCCTAAAGACTATTTGTTATAGATCAAACAATCTATTTGCAAAGACACATCTTAGCGAAACTGTGTAGTGAGGCACTGCCAAAGTATTTGTGGAAGTTCATTGGTGACTATTTAACAAAGCTTCGGTATCACTTATTTCCCATCGAAAGTTTAACAAGGTGTGGATAATTTGTGGTACTTATTTTTTAAGAGCCTAGTTTTTCGGTGTTCTCATAATTTCTTTCCCGTGCCTAGTAAACTAATTTCCTGTGTCCTGCCTATTGCGCATGCTTAAATTAATGAAAAAACAATTGCAGTAAAAATTAGTCCTTTATTATACATTACATTTATTTACATTTTTAATAACTTTCCTTATAATAGTTATTAGTTATATTGTAATTTCACTTCACCAAAATTTTAAATATTTTATATAAATATTTATACACTTAATAAAGAATGTTTAATATAAATAGAGAACGGATTTTTTATGCATAACTTTTTACATTTAGTATTCTTCAATGTAATCATTTTAATTTTTATTTTTAAATATTATTTATTAGTTAATATTATTATTATTTTATTATTATTATTATTTTTATTATTACTAATTATGTTTGTTATTATTATTATTATTATTATTGTTAAATGTTTCAATGTCATAGTACTTGTTTATTATTTTGTTAATATAGATTCTGACCCAAAACGTTGGTGTAGTTATTCAAGCCCTCTTATTCCTGTGTTACGTCCAAACGTAACAATATATAGTATATATAGTATATATATATATAGTATATATATAATATATATATATAGTATAGTATGATTAGTATATATATATAATATATATATATATATAAACTATATATATATATATAATACATTATATATAATATTGCGCAGCTTATGCGATATGGGGTGTTAAATCTGTTAGCCTCTGCATACGCGCAAGGCCCTTATTAGGCGCGGGGCCCAGGGCGATTGCCCAATTCGCCCGGCCCTGGAGCCGCCACTGCATATTGATGAGGAAGTGCTAGTAAAATCTCTATAGGATATACCCAATTACACCATATTACACAAACATGTAAAGTACCGTACTTTGGCTGATACTTGGGGATATCCCAAAGTACGGTACCAGAATTGGTACATATTTCTTATACTAGTCTAGCAGAAACTGGGCAGAGAATTCGGCCGATGCCGAAGTTCTGGGTTTTTATGAAAGGGGGCATCAATGCTGCACCTATGTTGCATTCTCATTTCTGGAATACCCCGAGAAATACAGAATCCCGGTGTTCACACTGAATAATAATAATAATAATAATGATAATATAATAATAATAATAATAATTAAGTAATGAATAATAATTAATAATAATAATAATAATAATACATAATAATAATAATAATAATAATAATAATAATAATAATAGTTAGGCCAAATCCTAGATTAGCAGGCAATGATATTTTTGATGATATCTGACACCTTTGCAAATACAATCTCATTAAACCTAAGTATTATAAATATATAATAATAATACTAATTTTCTAATCTATAATAATAATAAAATTAGAGAAGGCAAAATTTTAGAAATTGATATTTCACACATATATATATTTGACAGTTTCGAAATATTTGTGAGATAAAAAAAAATAAAAGTCAATATTATTCATTATATATTTATAAATAATATTTATATCATTGTGGAATCTATGCACAAAAAAATCTTGGAAATTTAATTGTACATAAAAAATGCTAATTATATATCTTCTTTTTATTATTCAGTACAATGAAATTCTAGTGCTAAAATTTAAAGTGGTAGAAATTATTTATAATAAAATACTATAAAAATTTTGTGCGTGAGAGTCTAACATGTTCTTTGAGGGCTTCTGGCATTAAAGCCGATATATTTGCAATGGAAAGTTATTAAATGACTAAATGATAAGCAACTTGTTATAATAAATACTAATTTTTTTTAACTGAGAATAATATGTAATTTCATTAATAATATTAATAATATAATAATAATAGAAAGTTCAACTACTTAATAAATTTCAGAGTACATTGGGAAACATCAGAAATAATTTATATAATATTTACACACTTAGTAATAGACAACAGGATAAAATGAAATAATATAGATAATAAACATAATAATAATAACATAATGGAAAATACTAATAAGATATATTCCATTAATAATAAATGAAATAAATAAATAATAAAAATAATATAATATATAATAATCAATAATAAATATAAAAACATAAACTAAAATTATAATAAATTAGCAACACTCACGTTTATTGTTCCTTAGGCTTCAAATACTGTAGCCCTACCAAGGTCACGGGTGCTTCCGACCGTGAGAGATACGCATTGTCACTTTCACCTCACAGGCAGCGCGCGCGCCTTTGATCCTTGAGAGTGCATTAAAATGCAGTCGAGGGCGGCGTGTATATTATGATCAAACCTTCGCGAGCTACATTTTATAACAAAACTTAATTTAGGTGTAATTTTATTTTTTTATATCAAATTTATTATATTTTTACTTTACCTATTCAATTGCAAAAACTTAAAATAAACATACACAAAGTATATTATGGATGAATAAATATAGATATGTCTGAGAGGTATATATATAAAATGTTGAGAATTTAATGAATAAAAACAAATAAGTTAGATAAGTAAGAAAACGTAATATTAACAAAAAATAATAATATGAGTAGGAATAGATTACAAAGATGTAGCTGTTTATTGGCTATAGATATGGTTGGTTTGTGAAATAGATGTATTAGGCGTAGGATCGATTATATTAGGTTTGTAGAATAGAGAAGAAACGGGGGTTATTATATCGATATTACCTAAAACATATTATAGTGAGCGGACCGGTCCGTAAAATATTATATACAATGAGAGCAGAAGAAAAAAGAATAGTATAAGTGGAATAGGGAAACAGGTATGGTAAATAAACAATTAAATATATATATATATATATATATATAAGTATATTGAAAATAAATTAATAAGTGTATATATATTAAAGTAGTAAATAACTATTTATTATGTTTTTATTTATATATATATATTACATTAATATTATAATATAATATATTAATATATATATAAATATATATTAAGAATTATTTAAATTACTCAGTATATGGCCCCTCACCCGAGCTATGAGTATATATCATATCACTGCAATATATACCGTTCTCCTGTGTGACTACTGGTCCTACTCTAATACAAGGTTAGTCTTATATCGTATCGGTTACTAAAATTTGGAGGGGCTCTAAGATAAGGTGTACTGAGTAATCTATATCTAGTCGAGTAGAGAGGTATATACGTATACCCCGTTACGGCACCTACTCGGGGGAGCTAGCCACCTATATACCCTAATAAAATCTGAAATGCTCGTAGATAAGGTTGAATAATTTTGTAGAGAATAATGATAGTATATCCGAGAGAACCCGGATTTCTGGAAAGAGGCGGAGGATACGAATCACTAGAGATGAGAGTTTAGCTAACAGGCATATATAACCCGAGTGAGCTGGCTATCCTCGGCTGCGGGCGAGATTCTTAGTTTAAATGTAACAACTTATTATTTCAGTAGGATCATTTGAGATAGTATATTTGTTTTTGGCTTATCATTCTCAGATAAAACTACACGTGTTCCCATGCGACTCCGCACACCCCACGTCAGATCATCTCTGAATAATGATGTGTTTCAAGATCATGAGAGCGCGTCTGTTTGCAGCGCACACAAGCCTTGGGCTGCCCATTTGCCCTGCCTGAATGGGCGGCCCGGGCAAGACGCTCTGAGCCGGCCCACCTGGGTCAATATGTACATCCCATAGACAAATGTTAGCAAGTTCTATTACACCCTAAGCTAGACACATGTGTACTTATTTTCAGAGAGCACAGTTGGATGTTATTATATTCATACCTCGGAGAGTGGGGAGTCTGTTTAAGAATATCGTGCTTGTTTGGGAATTTTACACGAGAGCTTGATACGACAAACGGGAGATGCGGAAAACGATTGGAGAAGGAGTACTGACCTTAAGGTAAGAAACGATAGTGAACGTGGGCCTAAAATCACCCGTAACTGGCACCCGAGCGAGAGTGAATGGACCATCTCTCTAAAGGTTTCGAGAGTAAAGCACCCTAAAATTGCAAAACTGGATTTTTTTCCCAGAGTTACACTAAAACAATCCCTTTTTCAGCGGACACCGAATACCATTGAGATCGTATCAAAATCAATTTACATGTCTTTAGAAGAAGGGTTGGTACTAGAGAATACTCACTGAATACGAGGGTTATATATAGTTCTTTATCAAAAAGGGTATCTGGGGACCCCCACATGAGTGGGGGTCGGGGTGTCTTCCGACTGAAGAAAATGCACGGAGCTGGAAAACAGAAGAGGGATGTGATTGGAGATCTAGAATTCTTATTTTGTGGGAGAGAGAAGAGAAGTGTATAGAGGAAAGAGTTCTGAGAGAAGGAGAGCATTCAAAGTTCATGTTCAACAGTCTAGCTAGTCCAACCAGATTGAGAATTATCGAACATAGTAATATAATACTCAGATAAAGTAACGTATGAGCTAGTGATAGTGCTAGAGTTTGTACATAATAAGATATACAAGTCGTATGCTTGCTTGATTATGTAATTTTAATAAAGTTTCAGTTTTAACATTTATGATTTATTTTTTTTTTTATGTATTTATTACAAATTTTGAAAATTTTTTTTTATATTTATATATTATATTCTAAAAAAAAATTTATTATTTAGTATCTTTTTATATATTAATTTACAAATTATATAGATATATATATTTTAATTATTGTTGTTTAAAAAATATATAGATTTTTAAACAACTTTTCACACATTCCACTTTTCTTGATAAGGTTGAGTGTAGGGGCTTGAACTATGTTAGATTAAATTATGGGGGTTAAAATGCATGCTCCTGGGTAAAATTATGAGAATATTTAAATATTAATGACATCTAACACGCTTACGAAGAAAGAAAAGTATCCAGGCCAGCATGTATTACCATCTGAGCCTTAATAGTACAGGTATTATCTATTTGAATTTCAAAAGGTGAAACCTTCGTCACCCGTCGCGCACAAAGCACCAGCTAAAATCCCCACCCCTTAGACTCACCTGAGCTTCACCGGTCGCATAACTGTGGATCCATATTTAATACTATCTGATGGCCGTACGAGAACTCCTGACTATCTCAATGTCTATATTGGCTATATCGTCAAGGTTTTTTTACGTTCTAGTAAAGGGTAGTTTTTTCCTGTTTTAATTGGGTTGTTTTTATTTAAATTACCGCCCTGCGCCCAGGTGGGGTAAAGAAGACATAGATTATCGGAATTCAACAAGAATGAATACAAGGAAGCACCTGCCTTAGTCCCAGATCCTCACCCCGACCTCTTCAACCAAAACCCTCTCCGTTCTATACTCTCTCTCTATTCTCTCCCTACCCTCCCCCACATATCCTTTGTATCCTTTTTGATGCAAATTGTTTCAAGTCACATATTAGTGCTGTTTTTTCGAGTATCCCATTTTGGATAAAAGACAACATCACGTACTAAACCAGTTCTTTAATACACTGAGCAACTAATATACTGCTAACGGTAACAAAGTTTTTCCACATTAAATATAAGCTTAGAAAAACATAAGATCACTGGAACTACGAATATGTGTACCATCACTGACATGAAGCCCTAAAGCACACTCTTTAATGGCATCCCGACTGTGACATAGAACAACTTGTCAACATTAACAAAAGGTTCCAATATTTCACACCAACAGTGAAGTAACTAAGCAATGAGCATACAAAGAAAACTATAACGTTTATTTCACACCCTTATCGCGAGTAGAATTGTCCAGCGATTATCTCGCTAACAATAAACAATGTTAATTTTTACATTTACATCGGTGCTGCTGTTCTATTTTATGTAATGAAGAAAGTTATCGAGATTCGTCAACCTAACTACCATAATACTTAACGGATAAATACAACATAGTAAGTTTTCACTATAAAGCTCAAATAGCAATCAACCCCTGAATCAAAGAATATAAATGTGCAACGAACAAATCCGTTTGTTATACATACGTAACCTTATAGCCACGTATAACAGCTAAACATTTACAAAATGTGTCAATACTTAACAACAGTAAAGGTAACTAGCATAGCATACAAAAACGGAACCCATTCACACTGTTGTGCCAAGCATTATCTCTATGGCAATAGTCAAATCGTTAGATTTACCATTAACATAGTAATATTTTAACAAAAAGTTTTACCGTACCTTACCTGACTATGCAATAAACCTTAACGGATAAATAGCAAAATAGTAAAGTTTCACATTAATGCGAAAAAAGCCGAACAGTAGCATCACCTGAACAAGAATCTAATAATGAACAGACAACGACAACTTAGCATAATAACCTTAAACACGAAAAAGGCAGCTAACATTCAAAGTTTCATAGCTTAATGAACAGTAAAGATAACTAAAATTTAGTTATAACCTTGTCTAATTTCATACTACTGATCACGAATATATGCTAACGTAGCAAAGTTTTCTACATTCAACTGAATGAAGGTCACAAGAGGGAGATTTACTCTCCATCAGACGGTGATTATGAACCTGGACTCCGCGTCCCAGGGAAAACAGTGACCGGGTGCTCTAACCCACTGAGAACCATCCACGGTTCCTCAAAAAAAGAACGCTTCGAATAGAATAGTAATTTTTTAAGCTTCCCGGGTTTTCTATCCGCAATATCTGCTGGAGTACTGCAAAGGCCTAGCCCGGTAAGTCTAGAATAATAATGCATTAACGACAAAAAGATCCTAGCACACCTTACACGCAAGAATAAACTAACTAACTTAATCAAAGTTCCATACATACGTAACGGAACAGTAAGAGTAACTACGACCAGCGTAACAAAACGTAACGCTATTAACACAACCACGCGCCTAAACTTTTTCAAGGCACTATAACTCTAAACATTTCAATGTTAACTTTACATTAAAAATAGATTAATTTATTTAAACAAAAAATTTATCATAATCCTGTCTAAATAGCATAGCTGGACCAGATAGAAAATTGCTGCAACGGAACAAGGTTTTTCTCTACTCTAATAAACATAATGTAATTGTTACGCAAAATCATCATAACCTTACCTAACTATCAATAATACCTCAAACAAATAACTGGGTCACCATAACAGAAAAGTTTTTTGATCCAAACATGAACATTAAAGTTCATTGTTTAACCAAAATTAATTCCTTAAAAAAAATAAGGCTTCTTGAATAAAATAGCAATGGTAAAACGTGTAATAGTTTACTGATTTTAAAAGCATGTAAATCCAGAATCAGAATTTATTCAAAGCCACCCTCCCGCCTCAACACTCCCTGCCATACCCATGTCCTTCCCAATACCTATGATCTATTCTGATCTGATTTGCGATTCAAGTCATATTATCGAGTATACTTCACCTGTAATGGTTTGGCTGTGAGAACAGCATGTAGTATTTTACAAACAATGATGTCGTAGTTCTTGTGTATATGTGACCAAGGAATAAAACAAACCGCCAACCAACAAATCACTTAAGGTCCGCTGGCACAACATAAAACAACCCCAACATTAGACAAAGTCCATACTACAAACAAACAGATAGAGTAACTAACACTGCATACAAGACGTAAGCCTGTTCACATTTTATTCAAACATATCTGTCAAACGATGATTTCATTGGTTAGTTTTACCTATTAACATAGAATATTTACAAGAATTTATCATAATCTTTACTAATTATCATATTGCACTGACCAGCGAATATATGATAAGGTAAAAAATGAGCTTTCACATCAAAAAGCTAATAGTACTTAATCATGACCTGTAGAATAATAATGTACAACGACAAAAACCTAACACAGGACCACGACCCTCACGTATTAATAATCTGTTAACATTCGCAAAATATCGCTATTTAATCAAACGTAACAGGGTAGCTAACAAGGACATAACAAAACTCAACAGTATGCCCCCCCACTTTTTCAATATATCAGCAACAGCTAAGGAGTATTATCTGACAAAATCACTTAACAAAGTGACCAAATCTATCAAAGATACAGCATCTTGAACTTATGAATTCGACACTACCCTTCACTCAAATGCTGTCATTCATCATCAAATATAACACTCATTTGGACAACTATGAAAATAATGAAGTAGACATTAGCAAAATTCATTCGTGCAAACACACATCTACTCCAGCGAAACAAACTTAACGCTAAGAGCCGCCGCGTTTTCTACACACATCATACACCCAGTTTTACACACAGTAATATCGTGTACGGGAAAACTTATCATATTCCTTTCCTCTAACAATCATGTTAATTTCACTTGCGCGCGATCATCACGGTATTATTTTTAACAAAACCGTAACAGAAATTTAAACATAGCTTAGCATATCTAACACTTACAATGGGCGAAGACCTACCTACAATAACTACTAACATTTGGAACTACGATTAAGACATTAACATTTGGACGCTAATGATAAGCTTCTCAACCTGCCCTCTCATTTATTACACAGTCAAAACTCATACCTAATCCCTGCTTTTATTATTCAATCAGCTGCAAAGCAGTATTAAACCTAACAAATAACCTTAACCAAAATTTTTAAACTATAAACGTATTCCAGCTGCTTGAGAATAGGCAATATGCATTTAACTCAAAATTTTTAACAAACAAATATAGTGAACATTTTTGGAAGTAAGTGTAAATAAAACTGGACCATTAAGCAAAATTCTCTGTAAACACATCCATAAAATAACCTAAATCAGCGATACATAGTCACGAATAAACGCGTAACAATAATACTCCCTGAACCAAAAACATATAGTAACCATAATAATAAACTGACATACATTAAAGCGTGAATAAAGCAGCCGCATTAACAAAAGTATAACAATCTCAAAGTTAAATTATAAATTAACACTCGTGATAGCACAAAAGAATTATAAAGGTTTCAAAAATAATGAGCAGCTTAACAGGCAGTAATATATGCTACTTATTATTATTATTATTCACATATTCACTAAAAAATACCAAAAACTTTTAACGCAATATTACGAGATAACACTTGATTTCATGATATAATTTTTAAAGGAGGAAGCAGAGAAGAGATATCATTTCCGTTCAATGTTTCTTTGATATAAGATTAAATCAAGAGATTCATTTAAAGTTTGTCTGTTTTAATAGAGCTCGATAAAGCTTTCTTTGAAATGTCTAACACACTTGGTTAGCCATCAAAAATTGGAAATATATTTATTTCTATCTACTGTATATACGAATAAAAGTAAGAAAATATATGAACTACAGTTTTTATTGTTTCATACAAAAGTGTCATTAAAGCTTT
>JABUQX010041395.1:5000-7500 GCA_015478945.1 Trachelipus rathkii | reverse complement strand
ACTGTATATATATTATTATATACATATATATATTATTATATATATACATATACATATAACATATACATACACATATATACATATATACATACATATTTTGGACACGGCTCATATATATATATATATATATATATATAATTATTATTATTATATATATATATATATATATATATATATATATATATATATATATATATATATATATATATATATATATATATATATATATATATATATATATATATATATATATATATATATATATATAATAGCGGGTATAACCAAAAAGAATTTAAACATTTTAAATTATTTATTAGCCGACTAGTTTCGGGTAAGAATTCTTCTTCCCATTTTCAAGGCTTACAATATAATGATAAAATTTTAAACAAAAATATTATAAAATTAATTAAAAGTTAAAATAATATAAAGTTGAAATAAATAAACCATATAGATAAATTAATGATTACAATATTATGTGGTTAAGAGTTCATGATTTAAACAAAATCTCACTTCAGTATTAAAAGACTGTTAAAACTTAGATTTTCATTTAAGGTCGGTTTGAGATGCCAAATATACAAGGATTCTAACAACTGAAGATCGGGTTCCTCAGTTTGGGCTAATATTCCAAAATTCGTATCCTGTATATGGTCGTTTTCCTGAAGAGAATGAGCATTTATAGCTGAATAGGGGGGATGATGTAAATGGTCTAGAGTTCTAAATGAAATACCTTTATGCTCATCAATACGTATGGAAAGGCTTCGTATTGTCTTTCCTATGTAGGTGGCATCGCAGTCACCGCACTTGTAATGATATATTACTGATGAGCATAAAGGTAAAGGGAGTTTATCTTTAAATTTAAAATATTTCCCAATTTTGTTTTCACTCGAAAATCTAAATCTAAATTTAAACTGTGTAAAGTTTGTTTTTAAAACCACGTCAATTTTACGTCGAATTTCGTAACTGATTTTCCCCAGAAAGGCAACCTCATATACAAAATATCCTTAGGAGCTGTTAATTTAGCCTGAGATTTGTCTTTAAATTTTGCTGAAAGTAATTTTCGAAAAGTTGTGTCAATTATAAACTATAATAATTATTATAATTATAATTATATATGGCAAGTTTCGACGTTCAAAGTTTATTTACTAACGTGCCATTAGATGAAACTTTGGAAATTATATTAAATTCATTGTTCAGAAATTTATCTACAATACATGGTCTAGACAGACAAAGCTTTAAGGAGTTACTATACATTTCATCAAAAGATATTATATTCATGTTTAATGGTAAATTTTATAAACAAGTTGATGGTGTCGCTATGGGCAGTCCTTTAGGTCCAACTCTTAGTAACATCTTCATGTGTTTTTATGAAAAAATTTGGCTAAATGAATGTCCACTAGATTTCAAACCTATATTTTATGTGAGATGGATCATGTTGATAGGTCAATCACACCCTGCACAATTTTTGGACTATCTTAACAATAAACACCCAAATATTAAATTCACCATGGAACTAGAAACCAACACACACCTTCCCTTCTTAGATGTCGATATATTCAAGGATAACAACAAATTTCACACCAGTGTCTTCAGAAAATCTACTTTTACTGGATTGACGACAAAATTTTATTCTTTCATTCCTCATATTTTTAAAATCAACTTAATTATTTCGTCATCTTATGTTAATTTTACAAAAGAACTTGATTTCCTGAAAACATTATTTCTGAAGAATGGGTTCCCAGAATTTATAATTGACTCAACTTTTCGAAAATTACTTTCAGCAAAATTTAAAGACAAATCTCAGGCTAAATTAACAGCTCCTAAGGATATTTTGTATATGAGGTTGCCTTTCTGGGGAAAATCAGTTACAAAATTCGACGTAAAATTGATGTGGTTTTAAAAACAAACTTTACACAGTTTAAATTTTCTAGTGAAAAAAAATTGGGAAATATTTTAAATTTAAAGATAAACTCCTTTACCTTTATGCTCATCAGTAATATATCATTACAAGTGCGGTGACTGTGATGCCACCTACATAGGAAAGACAATACGAAGTCTTTCCACACGTATTGCTGAGCATAAAGGTATTTCATTTAGAACTCTAGACCATTTACATCATCCCCCCTATTCAGCTATAAATGCTCATTCTCTTCAGGAAAACGACCATATACATGATACGAATTTTGGAATATTAGCCCAAACTGAGGAACCCGATCTTCAGTTGTTAGAATCCTTGTATATTTGGCATCTCAAACCGACCTTAAATGAAAATCTAAATTTTAACAGTCTTTTAATACTGAAGTGAGATTTTGTTTAAATCATGAACTCTTAACCACATAATATTGTAATCATTAATTTATCTATATGGTTTATTTATTTCAACTTTATATTATTTTAACTTTTAATTAATTTTATATATAATATTTTAAAATTTTATCATTATATTGTAAGCCTTGAAAATGGGAAGAAGGATTCTTACCCGAAACTAGTCGGCTAATAAATA
>JABUQX010041394.1:0-38315 GCA_015478945.1 Trachelipus rathkii | reverse complement strand
GACTCCTGGCCATCTTTGGCGATTACCCTTGGGTATCCCTTTAGTAAAAAAAAAAAAAAAAATTTAAATATGACGGAGTCGATTAAAAACCTAACTGCGTCCTATATATTTTGAATCATGTCCGGTCACCCTAAATTGACTGTTAATATCATATACTAGAAATATATGAAAAAAAAAACATAAAAAAAATCAAAACTGACGAAGTCTTAAAACATAACGAGTACCCTAATTATATATTATATATATATATATAATATATATATATATATAGTATAATATATATATATATATATATATATATATAATAATATATATATAAATATAATATATAATATAATATATTAGATATATATATATATATATATATACTTACTATATATAGTATATTATATAATATATTATAACTATATATATATATAATTATTATATAAAATATATGTATATAAATTATATATATATATATATTATATATATATATATATTATATATATATATATATAATATAATACCTATTATATATATATATATATATATATATATATAATATAATAAAATATATATATATATATATATATATATATATATAAATAATATATATACTATATATATATATATAATATATATATTATACATATATAATAATAATATAAATATATATAATTATATAAATAATATATATATACTATTATATATATATATATATATATATTATACCGTGTATATAAGTATATATATATATATATACTATATATATATAATATATATATATATAATTATATTATATATATATACGATATATTATACAGAATAAATTATATATATATATATTATATATATATAATATATATATATAATATATATATATACAGTATATAATATATTAATATATAATATATATATATATATATATACTAATATATAATATATATAATATATATATATATATTTAATACAGATTATAATAATATAATAATATATATATATAATATATATATATAATATATATATATATATAAATATATTATATATATTATATATATTAACATAAACGATAGCACACACAAACATTTTTTTTTTAAGATAAAACCCGTATATATTTTTTTATTTAACATTTAAAATGGTAAGAGCGACACAAGCACACTTCAAAATCTTAGCTTGCATAACTGAAATTAATGTCGCGCTTTACATTAAATATTATTACGTCTGTGTTTGTTCCAAACTATTTTAATTATAATTTAAATGTTAAGTAGATTTTAATAAGTTATAGTATTAATTTGGATAGAAAAACACAAGTCTAAGTTAATTTATTGACATTTTCCAAACGTGAATTTTCCAAAATTATGAATTTATTTTCATTGTTTTATGCTAAATAAAAAATTGAAAAAAATAAGAATTATGACAATAAATTTTAATTATTTTTAATAATAAATAATATTACACCACTTAACAATATTACTTTATATTACGGTAGGCCTAACGTATGCTTTTCATAAACACAACTAAAAAAAAATTTTTTTTTGGCATTTGTTAAAAAGCTCTCGAGCTAAAACAAGCAAATACCAAAGTCAATATTGCAGGTGAAGGAACATCTATGGTAGTTATAATGTGTGAAAATTTCAGATTTTAGCACTTACCCATCAGAGATATTAAGGTTCAAAGTTACGATTCGCGAAAATGATTTTTGGAACCCTGTAAATTTTTTTTTTAAATTTTACCAAACTTCAAATAAGATTTCAAGTAAACCTACTTTAGTATGTTCAGCACACAAAAAATTAATACGTTAAATTATCTTTCTTCTTTAAAATACAACCCACGAAAAATGGAAATTCTCATTTTTAACACAATTTTTCGGATTCATTTCATGGTGAAATATTATTTCCCCAAAAAAAACATGAAAGGCCCAAATGTACCTTAAAGTATCCCTAACAAATCACTCTCTATAAATTGTATAAGAATTACCAATATGAAGATATGACTTAAAATGTTAAAAAGTGATAAATTTTGCTCCACCTGGTCAAACATTTTGTCTCACCCTGTTACAACCAGAGTAAATCTACCAAAACGAATGTGGTATTGAACCTTCCAGGGAACATTAACGCCATGCAAAAAATAAAAGTTTTCAAAAATTATCGATGGCTATCAGCTGTACGAAAAAATGGAGACCCAGAATAAAGTTATATAATATATTATATATAATTAATATATAGTTATAAATATATATATATAATATATATATAATATATATATATATAATATGTATATATATATTATATATATATATATATATATATAATATAAGGCTTGTTAGACAGAAGATCAGGGTTCAACCTCCCGAAATTATTTTAGCGAGCAAAATTTTTGATTCCTTAAGTCTCATTAATAATAATAATAAATAATAATAATAAATTAATAATAATAATAATAATAACAATAATACATTAATAATAATAATAATAATAATAATAATAATAATAATAAATATAATACATAGAGTTAATCAATGAAAATAAAAAGTATTTATAATGGAATATGAGGAACATGTTTGTGGCCGTGTAACGATTTCTTAGGTCATGTGGCTGTTCCTGATACATGTATAAAATATTTAGCCCAGGGACTTAAATGTAAGGTTTCCAGTTGCAGGATGATAAAGCAAAATGGCTACCTCATAAGGAATAATGATGATTGTATAAAGATTTAAAAGATAAGGAGGGAGCTGTAATCGTTGATGGATGAGCAGGTTCATTCCTTTCAGCTAAATTTTTCTTTCATCATTCATTCCTTCTAAAACTAAATCTTTCCTTTCTCAAAACCCATGGTTCGATCGTGCTATTCTCTGCCATTCAGGCTAGAGACAGTGCTTGGGGATGGAAAAATTCTCATTCTCCATCACTCCCGCTAATTTTCATTTCACCTAGAAATCGTTGCAGGATTACTCTTCGACGAGCAAAGCCTGGCTTTCACCAAAGGAAAGTGCGCTAACCTCCTGTTCTCCTACTGAAAATCTTTCATCTCTAGCAACTTCTGTAAATCTGCCTTTCCGTCTCTTAATTCGATCTGATAATTGTGTTGCTAATTCTCCAACTGAAAGAGCTATGACCTCGCCCCTCGCTCAACTATATTTCTCGTATGTCTCAATACTAGCCACTTTCCCTCCCTCAGTTGTTGGAACTCTCGCAATGTCCAAGCCTATCGAAAAAGGAAGCACGCTCTAATCTTATAACTATCGCCCTGTTTAGCTCTCACTTGTATCTTTATCTAAGATTTCTTTGAAACCCTCGTAAACTCACTTCTTAAATCATCTGGAGGCAAACACCTCACTCCGATCGAACGCAGTTACGGCTCTCTTGCACGAGTTCTACTGGCGATATAACATTTCGGTCAAAAACCGATTTATTTATTTTTCTCTCTTAGGAACTTACGGGGAGACTTGGTGTGCGCTTACATATCCAAAAGCATATTGACCGAGTGTATGGCACCGCAGTCACTGTTTTCTAAACACCCATCCTTTGGTTCCTCCTTCTCTTTGCTTTTTATGTCTAGCTTCTTTTCAAATCGCTCAATACGGCTGTTGTTGATGGGCGACTTCTTCTTCTTTTCTGTCAATAAGTGGTGTTCCTCAGGTTCTGTCTATCTCCTACTTTAATTCCTACTTTTCATTAATGATCTTATCACCTGCACCCTAACTCTAGTCCACTCGTTATTCCGATGACTCGGACACCTTATCTTTAACTCATATCAATTCTACTCCCACTTTACTTCTGGAATTGGCCTCTCGCCTTTAATCTTTCCGATTTTATTTTCGCTGATGGATAGAAATAACTGTGAAATTCAATTCTTTAAAAGCCCACTTCTTGCAAAATCTCTTCTCCAAAATACCTTCAAACTTTCCTGTCTCTTTCGATGGTCGTTCGTCTCTCCTGTTGACAAATTAAACATCCTTGGCTAATGAACAAAAAAATTGTCTGGAAACCTTCACATCACAACGGTTGCTAGGGCGGCCCTCAAAAACTGGAATTCTTTTTAGACTGTGAGACTTTCCTCCTTTCTCAGTTGCTCGCTATACAAAGTCTCATCGCCCATGTTATGGAATACTGCTCCATATCTGGGGGGGCTCTGGTTTCACCCGCTTCTTGGACAGGGTCGAGTCAACGGCAAAAAGCTTATAAACCTGTTCTGTACTTTCCAAGTTTCACTTGACCCTCTATTCTTGCGGCGCGATGTTGGTGCTTTCTCTTCCTATAGGTTAGCGCAGCGACAAGTGCTCGAGGAACTTATCACTCGCTACCACCACCTTTACCGACGCCTCGTAGCACAAATAGGCTGTATCTGCGCCACGAGCTATTGTGTGACATTTTGTAACTCCAGGCTAGTTTGCCGCTGGTGCTCCTTCTTTCCCACCACCTCTCTTTTGTGGTTCTCTTCCATCTTTTGTATTTCCTACTGAATTAATCTCTCACTTTAAAGCCTGCCTCTGTGCTCTATGCGTAATTTGCGCTAGAGGGTGAACTTTGAGAGTACTACACCCCCTCCTTGAATAGGGCTCTGCCCTGTGAGTGGTGGTAGACAAGTAAAAAAAATGTCCTGAATGGGCAGATATGTGGCAAATGGACTGAATCTCCTATTCCCCCCATCTAAAACATCATTCAATATCCCAGAAATCGTACTCTTTTCAACATTACCGTCATGGGTCATATGTCGCAACCACACCAATTTTGACCTTTTCAAACTATTATACCTTTAGACTTCTAAGTACTCACACACACAAAAATCTACCATAGCTCTCACCACAACCTCACTCATCAGAATTGCCAAATCCTTCTATCCCCTCTCATCCTTTCCACAGCAACCACAAACACATTCACACCACACCACTCATTTTCACCTTCTCCTTTATCTATGTTTCAGTCACAGCGAGCAAATCAAAATTTACCTTTCTAAATTACTTCCATCACCCTCTTCCTCATCTTCTCAACATTATTCCTCTGTGAACATTTCATATACCATATACGATCAACATTTTCGCCGAGGAAGAAGGACGTCTACTGCGATCACGACCTTCTCCGAGCATGCTTAGCATTCCTGGCAAAATATAAGTGGTAGTGCAGCCAACTAAACTACCACCGTCCCTTAGTCCCCTTCTACGACACGCAGACATACGATTGGGCAATTTTTCTCCCTACACGTAAGGATAGAGATAGGGATATCTGTAAGATTTTGTCTAAGAGCGTTGGATATAAGTATGTGTATATATGTTGTCTGTAGATGAGGTGGATATAACGTATAACAGAAGGCAACCATTATGGCACTGAATTGTCATGCATACCATAAGCAAAATGGGCATATATATATACTTATATATATAATATATATATTATATATATATATATATATATTAAATATAATAATATATATATATATATATTATATATATAAATATATATATATATTATATAATATATATATATATATATAATATTATATATTATATATTATTATATTATTATTTTATATTAGTATTATTATTTTATTTATTATTATTATTATATTATTATTATTTATTATTATTAATTATTATTATTATTATTGATTATTATTATATTATTATATTGTTTTTAAGATTATTCAAAAATTCTTTAATATTTGTTTCAATTAGATATATATATATATATATAATATATATATGTATATACAATAACTTCTTCACCATGTATTAATATAGATATATATATCTGCTTCATCATTATTCATTAGTAGTTATTGTTGTTTTAAATATTATTCAAAATCTTATATTGTTCAATTAATCGCCAAAAAATATCGGCAAATGCCGATGACGATACATTTAAAAAATATGCCGATTTGCCGATGACGATGACATTATAGCGTAACGTCATATCATATCCTAACTAAATTCATAAATATTTCCTTTCGATAATAATATCTATATATATAATATATATATATATAATATATATATATATATATATAATAATTAATATATATATATATATATATATATATATATATATATATATATATATATATATATGACCATGTCCCGCATTGGTGCAGGGTGGAGTTGGTAGTTGAAAGGTTTTGAGCTTATCAACACCATTCGCGAAAAGTAGGATTTAATCCGAATCCGGTTTTACCATTCCTCACGAATCAAACAAAATCCCATAGACGCATCCTCTCTCATTAATAGTAATTCATTAAGTATTACTTATAATCCAATTTCAAAATATAATTAATCCAATTCAATTAATTCAATTAAAAAAATCAATCCAAAGTAAATAACTGAAATGAAAAAAAAATTTTTAAAATGAATTACTTTGTTAACTTTAAAGGAAAAAAAAACTTTACTTAAATGAAATGAATATTTGAATTATTAATTTCCCCCATTTTTAATTTTTAAATAATCACACTCAAATAACACTTTTTCACTGCATTTCCTTGCTCCTTGATGTTCCTTCTTTCGTAACCTAAGAAAAAAAAGGAAAAAAACAATTGAGACAAAAAGAAAAAAACTAAATAGCCAAACCACCACAACAGGATAAGAAGAATCTTTATTAACAATGACTTTATTTAAATATAATACTTTATTGACACAAAATGGTAGCGTGGTAGATTTTATAATGAAAGTTCTCGTAGAATTTGACTTAATCAGTTAAGTGGTTGTATGGTATCCAATTAAGCGTATAGGTCCAAGCACAGGTTAACATATGAGCAACTCTGTTAAGAAGAAAAACTGGACAACTTAATGACATAAACTAACAAGTAGCCTCAGATTTTGACTAATGGGGGAACAGGATGCCTTTACAATAATTATCAATAATAAACCCAAATCGAATGAGTGTGGAGATAGTAACCCCCGTCAATATGGGGAAAGACTGAAGGCCTTGGTCGGCAGTAACCACCACCTATTTGAGGGACCTATTCACCAGTAACCACCGAATGAATAGGGTTGAGCTATTAGTAACCACAGATAGCCCGAGGGAAACTCGAAGTGAGTTTGGGAACCAGTAACCACCAGATTCAATATGGAAAGGCTAATGCTGTCGGCAATAACCCACCACCTATGAGGACCTATCACCCAGTAACCACCGTATATTAGGGGTTCCCTATATAAACCACAGATAGCCGAGGAAACCCGAAGGTTGTGGAACCAGTAACCACCAGTTCAGTTAAGTTTCGGCTGATAGACTAAAGCATCTCTGAAGTAGTAATCTACAGTTGCCTTTTGAGAGAGCCTAGATATTACTCCAGTCGCTTTCTAAAATCATCAAATCTCGTCTCTTATATTCCTCAAAGAAGTTTGAATAATAAAATTACTAACTAAACTGAAATGATTCTTAAATATTATTCACACAATCTAAAGAAATTAATTTTATTGAAATAAGTCAAAATTATCATATTTCTTCAAATAAAGGGTAAATAATCTATTTATAGCTAAGAAAATGTATTTATTTACAAATTCAAGAAACGTTTTAACGCCTAATATTATTCTTATTTTTTAATATTCCTTTTATGACAACAGGTTGCAAACTTTCAAGTCAATTTAATCTTAAAATTATTGGGATTACCACTTTATAATCTTAAATATTCATTCATGAAAGGTAAAATTAAAACGATACTTTTTAATAACGGCAGGTGTTCAAATCTTTCAAAATGCAAGAAAAGGCTTTTTAAATTATGTAAGCTTATTAAATTAAATTTAAACACTCAATAATACTATAATAATAATATTATTGTAACATCTAATATATTTATTAACCTAAATAATCTCTTATTGTCCATTTCTTAAAATTAAGTAAAATAAAATATTTGAATACGCCACATTTTGAGAGAGCAAGCGTCGTTCAAAATTTTGTATTATGCGGAGCTCAAAAAATTTAAACGTATTCTTCTCCAATATTCATCAAATTTCGTATATACATTTATATTTAAATAAGTCACTGCGTTTTTATATAAAATAAATAATGGTTTTATTAATTAAAATATTATTTCTTAATATTATAAATACAATAGATTTAACATTGTTGCACTTTTAGACGAACTTTCTTTAACAAATTAAATGTATTTTCTACTCAACAGAGCAGGATAGTTTTTATTATAGAAAACATTTCTTGACTCCTTTTTAAGGGTAACTTTTATTTTATTTATTTAAGAAGTGCTTTTATAAGGACTTCGTTTCATGGATAAACTTAGTTAATTTGGATTTTCTAAAATAAGTTGGAATTGAAAAAAAACATTACAATATATTATATATATATATATATATATATATATATAATATATATATATATAATATATATATATATATATATATATATATTAATAATATATATATATATATATATATATAATATATATATATAGTATATATAATATATATATATATATATTTACAAAGTGGGCACCGTTAACTGAGAAAGTAAACGTCGTAATTCTTAATACGTTAACAAAAAAAATAACGCTTAACATTAAAGCATTATTCGGTAATAAAGAAGTAGCGGTAGTTAACGTTTAATCTTAACTTAACCGTCCCTTTCAAAAAAAAAATTTATTTTATTTTATATTATCATTATCACCAACGGGCAGAGCCCTATTCAAGGCGGGGGTGTTGCACGCCTCAGACGCCAGATGAGCATAGACCGCAGGCTTTAAGTGAGGGAGATTAAATTCAGCAGAAGATGGAAGAGAATCACATTGTGTAGAACATGTGCAGAAAAAGGAGAACACCGCAGCGAACTAGCCTGAGTTACCAAAATCTACACAAACTCGTGCGCAGTACCGCACCCCTGTGCTACGAGAGCGTCGTAAAGGTGTTGGTACGCGAGTGGAAGTTCCCTCGAACACCCCTGCATACCTATAGAAAAAGAAATCAAAGCACCACATCGCGCCGCCAAAGATAGAGGTCAAGTGAAATGGAAAGTGCAAGTTTATAAGCCTTTTGGCTTTTTGACTCGACCCTGCCAAAAGCCGGCGAAACCAAGCCCCCCCCAGATATTGAGAAAACAGTACTCTATTACAAGGGCGGATGAGACCCTTGTATAGCGTGGATGTAACTGAGAAGAGGAAAAATTCTCGCATCTAAAAAGAATACTCCCAGTTTCTTTGGCGCCGCCCCACAACCGTTGATGTAGTTCCAGACATTTTTTTGTTTATGTAAGCCAAGGATGTTTATATTCAACAGGAGAGACGAGAAAACCGTCAAAAAGATATAGGAAAGTTAGAGGGTATTTTGGAGAAATTGTAGAGTTGGTTTAAAGAATGAATTTCACAAGGTTAGACGGAACCCCACCCGCAAATTTCTATCTAGATCGCGAGAATTAGAATCTTGAAAATAAGACGAGAGGCAATTCTAGAAGTAAAAGATGGAGAATTGAAATGAGTTGAGAATGAAGGGTCGAGTCATCGGCATACGAGTGGATAGATTAGATGTGCAGGTGAGAAGATTAGTAATGAAAAATAGAATAAAGCCGAACGAAACCTGAGGAACACCACTATTAACAGAAAAAGAAGAAGTTCCTCCATCAACCAGAGCCGATGTTTAGCTACTTGAAAGAGAAACAGACATAAGTAAGCAAAGATGAGGGAAACCAAAAGGAGGGGAGCTTGAAGCAGTGATGCTTGCCATACGGTCAATCTTTGGAATATTGTCAAGCGCCACTCGCAAGTCTGCCGTATTCCAAGAGCGGGGAAAACCCATAAATCGGTTAAATAGGAAAGTATATCGTCAGATAGACCTTGAACACCAAAAAGCCGTACTGAGACGTCGATAAAGACGAGAATGAAGATTCCAGATGCTTAAAAGTGAGCAGTTAGAGGGTTTCATTTTATCTTAGAATATGAATACAATGAGAGCTATAGCCATCAGTTAGAAGGATTCAGAGTGCTTCCTTTTTTCGAAAGGTTGACATGTGCGTGCTATCCACACTGAGGGAAAGTATAAAGCAGAAATATATGAACGAGGGGCGTTCGCACGTAAGCACATACTTACCTTGATGTAAACATTTGCTAAACGGGGCATAATACCCAAGAAAGATAAACACACTTTTGAGCCATTGAGAGGACCGTTTATAGGAAATTTTGCGAAAAAAAAAAAAAATTTCCATCGAAATGAATCTAATACAATTTAAAATCTGATAAGAAAATATTCTATATAAACTCGTAATTAAGGTAACGTTTAACGGATGTAGGGGAAAGTTTAACTCGTTAAACGTTAATTCACAAATGAACGCGTTAAAAGCCTTACTTCTTTTTGAAATTAAAAAGCGTTAAAAATTTAACGAAAAATTAACGAGTTAATAACGGAATTAACGCGTTAATGCCCACCTTTGTTGTGTGTATAATATATATATATAGTATATAATTATATATATATATTAATATTATATATATTTATATAATATATATTATATATATATATATTATTATATATTTATATAATATATATATATACGTAATATATATATATATATTTAATATATATTATATATATATATATATATATATATATATATACTATATATATATATATATATTTTTTAAGATAGAAATAAATATATATATTCAGCAAAAAAGATTAAAAATGAAAAAACAATTTATTTATAAATCCCATAAATATTTGAATAGAAATATCAAATTCTTGTTGTTGTATTAAATTTTGTAAAATCATGGAAGATTCGAATCCGGATTCGGATTTGGATTTGGATTCAAGCTTTTTACATGGATTCGGATCGAGATTTTTCACACACACGGATTCGGATTCGAACATTTCCACACACACACGGATTCAGATTCGAATCCAAAAGTTGACTGATTCCCACACATATATATATCTATATATATATATGATATATATATTATAAAATATATATATTATATTATATATATATATAATATTAAAAATAATATATATAATAAATATATATAATATTATTATATATAATTATATATATATATATAATATAAATATATTATTTCCCAAAGCGATAATTACCTAATTAATACTTAATAGATATCTTCATTTAAAAATTAAATAGAATATACCCAACTCTATTTTAATTACAAATATGTATATTTTTTATAACTTATTACAATGCTTATTAGGCCTACATTATTTAATATTTTTTCACTCAAGTACACAAAAAGAAAGCAAGCTCACAAGTAACAACGACAGAAGTTATATACTCTTCGCATAAATACATTTTTTCTTTAGCAAAACCAAAAAGGAAAGAGAATACAGCATAAGAAAAAACATGTTAACATTACTAAACGGGATAATAATACTAACCGTGTAAGAATAAACACAATTTGAGCCATTGAGAGGGAGCGTTTAGGAAATTTGGAAAAAAAATTTATCGAATCGAATCTAATACAATTTAAATCTGATAAAAAATTATTTTATAACATCGCTAAATTAATGTAAACGGTCTAACGAATAGAATATGTAGGAGAAAAATTATAAACTCCTTAACGATTAATTCACAAATTAAACAAGTAATATCGTTACTTCTTTTCGAAATTAACGAAGCGTTAAAAGTTAACGAAAAATTAACGGATTAACGCTTTAGCTATTATACTATTATATATTATATATATATTATATATGAGTATATATATATATTATATATATATATATATATATATATAATATATATATATATAATAATATATATATATAATATATAAATATATATATATATATATATATTATATTGTACAAAAGAAAACATTCAGATAAATGTCCCTTTTGTAAATGAAAAAAAATTAACAGAAAAAAAAAAAAAACTCATCTTAACTTTTATAATTTTTATATATTTCTCTCCTGCTTTCAGAACTTCTGAATCTATATTTTTCTTCTCTCTCGGCGCAGATCCCGTGCGCAGCCTCGTTATATCCACGTCATCTTAGCTGATAAAATTCTGTTATCAAATTTTTATGTAATAGTTGCCAATTCGTTACATTTGTTGATCTGGTTTTAATTTTTATTTAACTACCCCAATAGATTTAAAATTCATCACAAAATTGTTTATTTCCTTTTTCTCTTCCATCTAACATGTCCTCGGACTCTGAATTCCCTTTTGAACTTTCAAATAAATTACATAATTATTAACGCCTAGGCCTTTTCCCTATGGAAAATTCTTAGGACATATAATCCACTTTTCGTTTGGCGGATGAATATAGTTACTTTCTTATATTAATTTATTATATTTACGTGCTCTACATGGGAAAATTTTACCAAATAAAATTTCTTAAAATTTTATTTAGTTTAACTAAGGAATAATTCTCAAATTAATTTCTTACTTCCTGAAATTTATATCTTTTTTTTCACCTTCTCCTCCGCGAACTATATACACATTACGTAATCAAACCACCTTAGCTTTTTGGCGATCCAAGGTCCCTGACTTTGACTTTAGAAGTTATTCTGGTACCTTGTGTATACTGTTGCTGTTCCCATGATTCCTGGCACTTACTAACTGGTTTACAATAAAGAAAATATCGTAGTTCAGATGTGTTAATATTACCTTCAAGGCTTGAATATTGAAAATCACGAAAAATTCATCGTGAAAGTGGCGTCCTCACCTTTCTGAAGTTAACTGAAGAAGTCGTGAAAGCAGCGACGACTTGTCTTCAGTGGACCACTGTGTGAAAGTGGCAACTTCTCTTTCTGGAAACCTCGCTGGTGGAAGTAGCAGAATTTGTAACCAGTACATCGCAGCAAGTTTTGTCAAAAGTGCCAGAGAATCCAAGGGAAAGTTAAACTCCAAATCACAAGGTATCTTGTATATCACCTCATTGCGGGGTATATATACATCTTTCGTAAATTTTTAAAAACGCGTTAAAGTAAATTTATAATTTTTATATTTAAAAGTACAAACAAATTTTTTTAATCTAAACGAATAACGTAGATTTACAAAATAATTTTGATGGGCAGTGTATATTTATAAACCAAACTTATCTAAACACTCATCACAAAAACAATAAGTGATGAAAATATTCTCTCAAAGTTTGGTCAACTCGGTCACACGATATGACCAAAAGAAAAACTCAAATGTTGCAAAACCAACTTTGCGACAACGATTTTTTGAGGAACTCAGGAACCAGCGGTTCCAAAACCCTACACAAATGGGGTATCACACTCCCACATCTTTTGCTCACAAACCATTTGAGACTGCTCACACTTATTATCATCAGAAGAAACTGCAACATTTGACACAAGATGTGCACTTTCAATGTTTTCCTCCTTATGGACACCCTCAACAAAAATCTCGCTTACGCAGTGGCAAAAATTCCCCTAAAGAGGGAGCCAACAAATTTTTCATGCATTTCGCTAATAGAGAAGAACTTGTCAGTGACTGGCGGAGACCTTCCCCAGTACTCAGGATATACAGGGAAGCTCCCAAACCTTACGTACATCCCCACAGTGGGACTCTCAATGTTCGCAGCTCAGCAGCTGATACGTTTGTAAAGGATATTTCCAATGTAGACATTAGACCTATTTATCTTAATAATGTAAATTCAAATGGGTTTAAAAGCTTTTTGCATGACAAATATAATGTTAATACTCCAAATCAATCTCATAATTTTTGTAATACTTTAGCTCATAGTGTATGCATTGACAACGACGAGAATTTTACCACAAATTTAAAGCATGATTTTCAAGGGGTAGAAAATCCTCTTATACCAAACAGAATAGTTAACATGACTGAGTCTCAAAATGTAAGGGATTCATTTCCTCATACTGTAAGCAAAACTGAGGTTAGCATTGATATAGAAGCTTTAGATAATAGCAACGCGCAATTGCCCATATCGAGACATAAATATAGGTATTTGTTAATAAAGTTAATTAGATAATGGCAACGCACTGCCCAAGGCTCTATTCACCATATAGGAGTAGATTAGTAGTACAAATTGTATTAAGTTGGTTAAAAAAAGCCACACACCTGGCACTCATAAACCTATTTTTCTAGGCTCCAAAGACAAATCTTTGTTACCTCTGTTTTTTTTGTAATCAACCAGAAGGACAATTCTCTCTATTTCTAGGCATGCTATACCCTATTCTCCAGTTCACCTAATGAACAAGGTTATCACTTCCCAAATAAGTTCATGATTTATCGATCAAATTCAGCAACCCTGAAAATCATTTTCAAAGCTCATAAAAATTTAAGTGTATTCTACCTCCTCTAACAAATTTTTCCCGCAGCTTTCTTTCTATCTTTTTCATGAAGAAAGCAGTTTTGCACGCAGCACATTCTCAGGAACTCTCCAAAAACCGTCTAAGAATCTGTTCACACATTCAGTTCTTCTTTAATTGAAACTATATTTTGTCGCCTCTGCAAACAAAAATTCAACGACTTTAAACTAACACATGTAATTATTCGAAAAATATTATTTGTCCAATAGTGCTCTCGCAACAACACAACTCTACTAACTCCTACTCAAACTTCCTATGAATCATCTCATTTTTCTAATCTTCCCAAAGATCAAACTTCTATTCTCACTTTAAACTCAAATCTAAGCCCATCGCAGGAAGACCCTCAATCTTCCTTTCTCTCGAAAGAACAAAACTTTCCAACTATCTCCTTTACTAATCATATATCATCAACACATTCTAAACAAGATTTAGCTTTCTCATATTCTCTCACAACAGGAACTTCTACACTCTTAAATAAAAACAATCTTAACACAGTTAAGACTGAAACACATTACATGCACAACTCATTTCCATATGTGAATAAACTCAAAAGAAAACTCACACTCAAGCATACAATCACAAACACTTTTAGACTAAAAAAAAAAATTTTAAAAACTATTCAATTAGGTAAATTTATTGACTTTGCAATTTTTGAGAAAATATAAAGACAATCACATCTTAGAAAATTTTAAAAAATCTAAATGTTAAATAAAACTGCTCTCAGTTTTTTAAAAAGTTAAACAAAATTTTTTTTTAAATTAAAATATAACAAAGATAATTTTTTACAATTTTTTTTTACATTTAAAATCTTACTTATTTTGTCCCTAGTTAAATTATTTCAAATTTTTTTTCTCAAAGTGAAGTTAGTATATATATATATATATATATATTTCGGTTATGGAATAAAATGTAATTACTTAAATATACTAATTTCATATCCAATTTTGCAATGGTCCAACACGAGAAAGATTTTCACTTTTAAATTTCAAGGTCACTTTTCAAGCCAATTTTCAGTTCAAACACATATTAAACCAAGTTATTTTTATATCTTTTGCTCCATTTTACGAAGACATCTACTGTTTTCCTAACCCTAAATTAATCCTTTCTTGTTCTTTTACTAACTCCACAAATTTTAATTTAATCGTATATAGTGGCACCCTTCCAAAAGAGATCCGCAAACATTTAAATTATTCCTACATTTGTTTACTCCTTAACCCAGTTACAAATGGTTCTCTATAATGTATATTTTCTCATCTCTAGTTGAAACAAGTGAAACAGCTATTTCAATACATTTAGTCCTTTCACAAAAAAAAAAAAAAATGAAACTATTTTTATATACATACATTTACCAATCCTCTCAAACCTTTCTATTCTTATAGCCATTTTAGGCACCCTGACAATCATATATGTTTATACACAACTTCCAATCAAGAAAATAAACCCCACGTCCATTTTCTCTGACCAGGGGAACTCTTTACAAAAGAAAACATTCAGATAAATGTCCCTTTTGTAAATGTCAAAAAAATTTTAACAGAAAAAGAAGGTTTTGAAAAAAGCATATCTTTTTCTTTTTATAATTTTTATTATATTTTCTTTCTCCTGTTATCAGAACTTCTGAATCTATATTTTTCTTCTCTCTCGGCGCAGATCCCGTGCGCAGCCTCGTTATATCCACGTCATCTTAGCTGATAAAATTCTATTATCTCATACTTTTATGTAATAGTTGCCAATTCGTTACATTTGTTGATCTGGTTTTAATTTTTATTTAACTACCCCAAATAGATTTAAAATTCATCACAAAATTGTTTATTTCCTTTTTCTCTTCCATCTAACATGTCCTCGGACTATGAATTCCCTTTTGAACTTTCAAATAAATTACATAATTATTAACGCCTAGGCCTTTTCCCTATGGAAAATTCTTAGGACATATAATCCACTTTTCGTTTGGCGGATGAATATAGTTACTTTCTTATAATAACTTTTTCGTGTTGGCGGATGAATCATAGATTACTTTCTTATATTAATTTATTAATATTTACGTGCCTCGTCACATGGGAAGAATAATTATCAAATAAAATTTTCTTAAAATAATTTTATTTATGGTATTGCCTAAGGAATAATTCTCAACTTAATTTTTTACTTTATGAAATTTATATATATTTTTTCCACCTTTGTAATATTATTGATATTTGATGTACATGGAACCACCTTAGCTTTCTGGCGATCCAAGGTTAATCACTTTGACTTTAGAAGTTATTCTGGTACCTTGTGTATACTGTTGCTGTTCCCATGATTCCTGGTAAGGCCGAGCTTTGTTTTTTTTACTCAATTTTAGGTTCAAAATATTTTTCTTCAATGAATAGATCTAGATGGTAATAATAATAATAATAATAATAATAATAATAATAATAATAATAATAATAATAATAATAAAAATAAAATTAATAATAATAATAATAATTATTAGATTTTCAACACCTTACATTACAGGATCCTGAGTTAAAATTTTCTGCTTCCAGATATTAATAATTATAGTTAAAATAATACCAATTTAAATAAAACTATTAATACGAAAATAATAACCTTTGACATTAATATTCAGATTTTTTTTTATAAATTATTGAATAGATATAAAGATAATTTTCTTTTAATATTTTTGTTTAGATCTTATTCTTGTTTTTTTGCATTTTAACATACCTTAAGGCAGTAAATATCATTACAAGGCTATTTTTTTTTGAGCTGTTAACAAAAATTTCTTTTATTAATTTTTTTTCAATCTCATGATGCTGGCCACCCTCATAGTAAACGTTATTCATTCAGTTGCAATTATGATCTTAATCAACAAGTAGTCAAGGCTTAACTTTTTTGCATTTTTATTTTTTTCATTTTTTTTTTTATGTTTTATATTTAATCTTAATACATAGTTCAGTCCCATTATTTAAGATGTTCCATATCTAAATCAATCAGTATTTGTTTAAAGTTTTCCTTACCCATCTTAAACTAATTAAATAAATAAATTAAAATATGAGGCCCATTTCACCATAATATTTATAAATTTTTGAGATCTGAATGAATGGAAAATATATATATATAGGTGATGAGTTTTAAATAAAGGTGACTTAGGACTTAGAAGGTTATAAAGATAAAATTTTTCTTGCTAATGTAAAACTTAAAATTTAATAATTTTTAAGGAAATGGTAATGCTCACACTTAGAAGATTATAAATTTTTAATTTTCCTGTAAATGAAAAACTTAAAATTTAAATTTTTTATATAAAATAGTTTTGTTTTTTTTTCAGTAAACAGTGTTAAATAACTAGAATGAACATTTTGTAAATGCTAGACATAAAGTTTAATAGTAAAATTTATTGTGTTTTTGAATGTTCCAGATTAATCATTTTTTTTAAATTTTTGGAACTAAGAATAGATAAGGAGGTTACTAATAAGTAATAGCCTCAATATAAACAACATCAATTATTTGGATGAACCATGAATTTAGCAACAGAACAACCCTTTTTCCTACCAAAATATTTCAGTTTAATTAAATTTGATTTAGACCAAATTATTAATAAGACCTGTAAAGTTCATGAATTTAAAAAATTTGCAATACCAACACGGATCCTTTGTTATATGAATTAGATAAATTTTTGTGTTTTCTGCATCATACAAAATAATTCAATGTTTATAAATGTCATGTGTCAATTTTTGAAAATATTGTTTGAATTAAATGTAATGACTAGCTTCATCTTGATTATTTTTAAATGGGATAAATTAAGAAGAATTTTGGATTCCTACATAAATAATAATTAGATCAATATAGTAATTATGTAATTATATTTTATGACTAAGAGATATATTGCAAGTGATAAAGTTATAGTTCTGAAATCTGACCATAACAATAATATATTTCTTCAGAAGTTAAGCAATTTATTGAGTAAAAGTTTTGTTTATAATCTTTGATGCATTTAATTAAAATTTTATTTATTTTTACTAAAAGATTTTTAACAAATTTACAGGTCATATAGTTAAATCTTAAATCTGACATTGTAAATGTTTCGCATCCGCAGATTTGTAACTTAATCAAAATTTAGAATCCCTCAGGTTACGACAGTCTTTTGTAGGGTAATAAATTTCTTATATAACTTGTAAAACTTAGCAGAAATAATCATAGTAAATTTTTGCAATTTTTATTATTATAGGCCTTCATTGTGGCGGCAGAAATAAATATTTCAATACATGTATAGTTTTATTGTTTTCCTCTGAGAGAGGAAATTTTTAATATTTTTATCTTGTACCTGTGTTGGCAAGCATCTTGAACTAATATACTTGAAAAATATCTGCAATTTTCATTTTTTATTTTTGTGCTTATTTATTTTATTTGTACTCTTTGCCTTTTAATGAATTTCTTTATTTCATTACTAATTTCTTATTTGTGTTTAGGCACGAGCGTTACTGGCTTTACAATAAAGAAAATATCGTAGTTCAGATGTGTTAATTAAAACCTTCAAGGCTTGAATATTGAAACTCACGAAAAATACAATCGTGAAAGTGGCGTCCTCACCTTTCTGAAGTTAACTGAAGAAGTCGTGAAAGCAGCGACGACTTGTCTTCCGTAGAGTCAACTATTTATAAATATATATATATATATATATATATATATATAATTAAATACTTGAGTTAGTGCATTAAATTATGTTTTTTTTTGGGGGGGAACCGTTTTTTATTGTTAATTCTAAGACTAACTTTAATTTTAATAATATTTCAATCTGCTTTTTAATTTTTTTGTATAATTCTTAAGTATTTGATTTTAATGTGTGCCATTTTAAAGCATAAAGTAAATATTTTGTTATAAAAATAATATTTATTATGAATAGTATGAAAACGTCTAGACATTATAAACATAGTATTTAAAATAAATTTTTATACTCTAAATTCACTAATATGATATCCTTCCAACTGCTTGGGCACGGGGTTCAGTCCTATATTTTAATGTGTTAAAAGCGTTATTTAATTAGTAAAAAAAAAAAACAAAAAATAAACAGCTCACAATCCCTTTTTTCTTTTTCGATTTTCCACAAACTCTTATGTATCTTCTGAAATAATTTCATTTATTTGACAACTTTCGCAAAAAAAATAAGAAAATGTTATCGTAACATTATGAAATTGCAAAAATAGATAGTTTCGATAATGTTCACTCGTGCTGAGCACGAGTAGACCGAGTAAGCAACGAGTGCAGGAGTCGCCCTGATTATTATATATATATATATATATATAGATATATATAAATTATATATATAATATATATATATATCATATTATATAATATCTATATATATATATATATATATTATTATATATATATATATATATTATATATATATAATAATACTAGTATATATAGTAGTATATATTATATATGTTAATATATATATCATATATATTAATTAAAAAAAAGTGGATTCAAATAAAGTTTAAATAATAATATAAAATAATTACCAAGTGATACTGTTGAATTATTGGTTAATAATGGATCTTGATCCGAATGACTAACGCTCTGCAAAAATAAAATAAAATAAAATACATAAGAATAAATATAGTAAATATATAAATAAATAAAAAATAAGTTTATTATTTTATTTATTTATTATTATTATTATTATTATTATTATTATTATTATTATTATTATTATTATTATTATTATTATTATTATTATTATTATTATTATTAAGTTATAAATACATGTATATTTTTAAAACTTATATACAACAATAAATATTTCTTTTTCTTTATCTTAAAGGAAAATTAACATTGCAAGCAATACCTTCAGTGTTTCAATTTCGTCAGCAATGTCAAAAATTTGGTCCTTTATTTCCCTCAACTCTTCCTCCTCCACGAAATCATGAACAGAAGGATCAGCTTCATGAAAGGTTAATGGAAGTAAACTTTCTTCATGCATTTCAGAATTTGAATTCACCAAAATTTTATCTTCATCCGAGCTATCCTGAGTGGCACTGACACTATCTTCTGCATCGAGATTCTTTAAATAACTGTCAGGAGATTGATTTGACTGTGGGTCTTCGTCATAATTGTTTACTTCCACTGCATTCCATGACGAGTGCGAAGATTCTTTCACGATTTGTAAATTATTGCAATATTGAATATTTTATCCAATTAGAAAATTTAATGTTTTTATATGTTGCCAGCTTCGTATATTTTTCGAAGATCGGAATGAGCATATGGGACTGAGTGTGAGACATGATGTGCTGATTAGCATGTTCTGTTATTGTGTAGGGTCTTCGTCTTTAGATAGAAGGTCAATTTAATATTATTATAAACTGCTCTAGGTTAACAGTTTGGGGTTTGAACCGGATATATTCACTGATGGGATAATAGAAGTTGGAAATATTTATACATATCCGACCTGGGATTTATTCTACCCTTTGAGACCAGGTTGCTATCGCAGATCTCTTCAGCCTTTGGTTAGAGAAGGTGTTTTATATCAGTGTGTATGAGATGATGCCATAATCTCTGGCACGTATATTCGGCCTTCATCAATCTCATTTACACAAAGTGGTCTGGTATTGGGGGACAGATTATCTCTTATTTGTTTAAGCTTTTCTTTTTGAACTTCTTCGTTGTCTAAATTGAGCCGAACGCCTCGCTGAGAGACTACATACAAACAGTGGATTGGCGTTATCGGATTTGGCTGCTGACTCGGATGGTAGGTGTTTTGCGTCTGTGAAAAAAGACTATCTTGGTTTGAATTGTGGAGAATATTTAATTTTGACCATTTTGGAGCAACTAGTAGGACTAGTTTTGATTTTGCCTTGATGATAAATTGATCAAGATGGCGAAAAGTTAAAGAGTGTTGCCTGGCAGTTCTTCTCTTCCCATAAAAGAATGTTAGAAGCTCAGTGTTAGACTCGTTACGTCAGTAACGGACTATTTCCTGGTGGAGACGTTTATTATTCGGAATGAGAAGCGAGGAGAGTCTTTGACGACAATGGCTTGGTAGCCTGTTTCGTCTATGCTTTTCTACCTCCTTTTTCCCCTTCCTGTTGGAGTGAGGTTTGATGGATGAATTGTGAATTTGGTCTGGCGTATCATGATACGTACTTTAATCATTACTGCTGACGGCAGAGGAAAGAAACTAATGCAGAATAGTGGTGACCAAAATTTAGCACAAATATTATGTTATGTCTTTACTAGGGGATATAATGGTAAGAAGGTTGAAACCTTTACAGGCACTGGTTGAGATAATGTAGGTTGAGAAACTTCAACATTTAGAGGTGCTGCAGGATTAAAATTCTTTGGAGAAGCGACAGGAATATAATATCGTGTTAATTGTTGTGTGTTGCGGAGTTATATGGTTGCATACCGTTTGCAGTCGAGGTTTTTCCTCATAGCGAAATACTGGGGAAGGCACAATTTTTAAAAATATACTGTTGACAATAATGTTTTGGGTTTTTGATTGTTGATTTTTAAAGACTTTAAGATTAAACGTAAAATATTTCCGAATCCATTAATGGTACCGAATCATTTTCTTTAACTACTTTGGAGTTTGATGCGGGAGTGTATTGATGATTAGCATATATATCTATCACCAATTTTGTCTGGACGGGAGCATTTTGTATAGACGCTGTCTTGAAAACATATTATATCTGTATTTCAAGTGGAGTTTGTTTTCCTTCGTGGTTAGTTCGCTGATATGTGACTGACCTTTCTTACTAATTTCCGGCATGTTTTGATAATGTCTACTATTTCTCCATTTAGACTGTTCTCATGAAGGGGGAATTGGCATTAGGAATTCATAAGTTAAAGCGTGTTATCGTGCAAATGTAATAGTAATGTGAGTAATGGCATAGTTTATTGAAATTGTAGGTTTTAGGGTTTTAGGCTAAATTGCGTGAGAAATGGGATATATTGGACAATCATCTGATTTGCTCGAGACGACATTTACCTAATAATTTGCCTTCTAAACGTATTTACGCTCACTAAGAATTTGTGTACAGTACGTTGCTCTTAAAATTCAATTATACAGCTTTTACAGCCATTAAAGGGCATAGTTCTTGAGATGATTTCACTCAACAAATTCCCGCTTGAAATTCTTTACGAGATAGGTGAAAGCTTTGACGATTTAATACTGTTCTGCTCCTTAAAAAGCTTTCGGACTTGGTTTACCAGTCTCGGAAGGAGATAACTGCACTATTCTGTATATCAGTTAATATCTGTTACACCAATTATATTTTTGCCTCGCTGGAATGTTTACACAAACGGGCAGTGGACCATGTGTCATATGCACTACTGTAGTGAAAAATGATGCTAGCGACAGTGACAAGAAAACCGTGTTACCAAGGCTTAGCTTTTCTCCTTTGACTCTAACATGATGCATTCTTTACAAAACTTTTTTCTTAATGGGACCGGTGTTCAGGAAATTAATGTCTTTTCTTAACTCCTATTCTATCAGTTCGCTTCATATATTAGGATGTCCGCAACTAGGTACTAGGCTAAATCTATTCCGTTGATAGATAAGCGGTTGGGCTTGCCCACTTAACATTCGCCAGTTGACGGCCTGGCAAGTGTAAGCCATTCTCCTGTAGCTGATACGTGAGGTAGGAATATTGTATTTGAGTTTTTCGTCTTTTTATGTAGCCTATCTAGGCACCTACAATTTTATAAAAATATTTTCTTTATTTTTAAAATTTAAGTTATTTGTATTAACATATTTATCGGGTCCGCTATCACGCAAGAAACCTTTTGCTAATTCTGGCACATTTTTAACTTTTCTACTCTTTTTTATCTGAGGTTTGGTTCATCTTGGATTTGGTGATTCCTATCTTTTTTAGCTTATATTGCTGATTGATTTGTTATTCTCAAACAATATAATTAGTTTATTGTACGTATTACTTCTTGTTTAATTTCAATCAATGTGTGAGTAAGTATTTTGGACCCAACCCGCATTTATAACGTCTTGCGTTTTAGTCATGGCTTTCTTAAGTTTCCTGTTATTTTAGCCAGATGTATCTTTCAGATTATTGATTCAATTATTGGACTGTCAACAGGCTTTAGGTTTTTCCTTCCCACCTTATCTTATCTAGTTAAGCTAACAAGTCGCTTACTATTCTTTAACCTGGATCGATGCTCTCTTGCGACGAATATTAATTCCCTTCTTGCTGCGTTGTGGAAAGCTGGAAGGGGATGGAAAGTAATTTCTTCTCAAGGTATCTAAAGACTCGGTTCTTTTTTGCTGCTCGAAACGTTCAGTAGTTCCTAAAGCCTACTTTTCTTTTCAAATGAGCGCCTAACGGCATACTTGAACATGGTTCATACTCGTATGAAAGCTTAGAATGTGTTTGATTGAATTGTGAATGCCAGAGTAGTCTTCGATCCTGCGCTGACATCTGTAGGAGTCTTGCAATTATTCTTAAGACGCGGAGAGTTTTATTCTTTTTGTCTGGCTATTACATCTTATCAGTAGTTATTTGAAACCCCAAACCGTTACAAATTTTTGAATTTGCATTTATCTAAATCGTTTACTGAGCTTCCTCATAGGGCTGAATATCTTTCTTTATTTACTGGCCCGGATAACCAAACAATGTCTTTGAGAATGATTATTGTTTTTCCCAACATATACAGATAATATGACTTGTTAACTCTTATTAATGCCGTAGAGACAGGTTACCCTTCTACCCTTGTGAAACTTATCCCTGCACAAGCGGCCCCTTCATCAAACGTATGTCATTCAGTTTGGCCCGAATCGATTTGAAATGGATGTCGCCTATTATGTACCTGCCACTTTTTACTTCCCTGACGCCTGAGATTCTACTGGATCTATAAAGCAGGTAAAGTACCAGCGGCCCACTCCGTCAATTGACCTATATTATTCACACGTTGTTCCTTCGTATTTGTGATGAGCCATTTCCACTCTTGCATATGTCCAGGAATGGCAATGCCTGATTTATTTAATCTCTGGTTAAGGTCTCGTTTATATCTCGAGAATCTAACACGAATCTAGGTTTCACATGACCTTTTTGGCCTATTAAATGGCACTATTATGACGATCATAAACTTTTTGCTAAATTGTCGTTTATATCCATGACTCTAAGTATTACCTAATATTCAGATGACAAGGCTTTATCTTGTTTAAGGTGAACTTTTATTTTGGATACTATTCTCCAACTCAGAATCATAGAATTCCAATTGTTCGTGATTATGGTGAATTCATTTTCTTAGACTGGATTGTCCTCTTTATTGAGATATTGGAGTCTTCGTATATTCTAAATGGTGCGGATCATGCTTAGTCCCTGTACCTAGATTATCATTTGCGGACTCTCTCTCTTTCTTTTAGTACTAGCTTCTTAATTTCTTTGAAAGTTTTCGTGTTGGAGCTATCGAGTCAAGGATGCCGTTCTTTCTATTGTATTCCTTATTTCGATTTTGCACACAATGAATTGCATCCCTTTGCACGCTAACTTTCGTAGAACACTCATTTTTCAATGTAGTTGCTCTCTCATGAGTCCGTCCACAACATATATTCTTTAAAATACCTTCTTGAGTGTTAGCTGATGGATTTTCTAATCCCCTGGTTCAAACTATTATTGTGGACGTAATTTGGTTTACTGTGGATTATCTGTTCATTTATATTTGTTTCGTGTTTGGTTGCCCCTAAAACTTCTCTATGAAAGTAGTTGTATTCGTATATCATCTATTATGCCCTGGCAGGTAGTCGATAGGAAATTTATCAACCCTGAAGATTTTTTTTTTGTTTTTTCCTTCTAAGATCAATAACGTCATGAGATTGGTGTTTGAGAGGATTGCCGGGATTAGGTTAGGGTTTTTTTTGTAATATATCATTTATTTGTTGTCAATATATCCTCCTTTAGCTTGCTATGTGTGGCTCCGTGGGTGGTAATGTTTGTTGGTGATGTTTAACCAGTCTCCGTTTGATCGTTGTTTCTCGTGGTAGTTCGGACGGGATACCCTTTATGGCTTGTTTAGCTGTTAGTGAGCTTATATGTGATTGGCCTGACGCACGAGGTGCTGGTGCTGGTGCGTGGTTGCGCTTTTTGATCCCCTTTTGGGTACGGTGCGGTATGGTGCGGTTGGCAGTACATAATTTCAGTCACCCGGTCTTTGCCTGCTCGGTTGCGATTTTAAATGTATAGACGGTGATGTGTTGGTGCCCGGTGCGGTGGCGAACGCATTGGCATCCGAACATAGAGGTGTGGTGTGTTGCGGTGCGGTGACATAATAATAATTTTTAGTGGCGGTTGCCGTGGTGTGCTTATTCTGTTTATGCCTCGTGTGGCGTGGCAAAATTATTTTTTGCGGTTGCCGTTTATGCGGTGCGTGGGTTGAACTTCTCGTGTGTTTTGCATCTTTATGCGTGCTGCTGCGGTACCAAATTCCGATTCTCAACCACATTTTCATTATATATAATATTATCTTTTATTTATTTATTATGATTTATATTTAATTATATTATATCTATATATATATTTATCTTTATATATAGTATTATTATAGATTTTATACTCATGTATCTTATGTATTATATTATAAATAATTTATATATATTTATATATATTATATATCTATATTATTATATTATATTTTCTAATTATGTATATTTTTATTTATATTATTTATATTATATTATTTATATATATATATATTATATATTTATATATATTAATTTATATATTATATTATTAAATATAATATTATTTTATTATAATTATATTTATAATTATTCTTATTGTTTTTTTATTATTTATATATATTAATATATTTATATTATATATTATTATATTAATTATAGTACTATATTATAATATATATATATCTACTTAGAGTAGTATCTATTTAATATTATTTTTATTAATTGTGGATAGTTTTGTTTATATATATATACATATATTATTTTGTTATATCTATATTAATTAATTATAATTATATTATATTATATATTATATACTGTATAATCTTTATATATACTGTCTTATTCTATTTGGAATGGGATTTCTTTTTGAGATCCTCGACTGTGGAAAGTGAGGGATGACCGTTCTGGATATGACTCCGCGTTATCCCGTAGGGTGGCGAAATGTGTTTGGAATATGGAACCGTTTCCATGGAAAGAGAGTTAGTTCCTACTCCAAGAAAAATTAGAATTATGGTTGAGATTGATGCGATGAGGATGTGCAAGTACTCGTCCCTTTCAATGGTTGTTCTGACTGGCGAACCCGTTAACCTATATATTAATTAATATTATATATTATTATATATTAATATTATTATATATGTATATATATATATATATTTATATACTATAATGTAAATAACATTATATGTATATGTAGATAAGAAATATATTCATTTCCTCTACAGGAAGAGATCGAGAGCCTATTGAGGATCTCTTGCATAGGCAGTAGGAGTCATAAATGGCGTCTGTGAATATGAAGAATACGTGATTCTACACATTTTTATAAGGAATCAATAGAATAAGGAATAAAAAAAAGTCTATGTTAAAGAATATGTATACCAAGAATAAAAGAGTGGATGTTTTTTTCTGGTTTCTTTCAACAATAAGCTAATTGTTTATTAATTATTATAAAAGGTTTTTTTATAAAAAATTATTTGTTTTTCATTGAAGTTTGTCTCAGTCTCCTTTGAAGATGTAGTGCATCAAATATTAATCAACAATGACAGGTTTATCAAATAAAGGTTTTAATGACTATAGGTTAAGAAGTGGTGAAAAATTTACCCGGTACCACCTATGTGATTTTTTAAAGATGGGCTACTGAGCGGTTCGAACATTTTCTTTCTGACTGAATTCTGCTGAATTATCTTATATTGTTGTTTTTAAGAGATTTTTTCGTTTTCCATGTTACTTTTGGGTTGAGCTAGGGTGGATCTGTTAATTTATTTGGTCGTCCTTCAATTTTGGAATGAGGCGATGTATGGAGTAACCGAATGATCTCTGTTTAATTCTCTCTCATATGTTGAATGAGGTGAAATTTTTTAATTTTCTATTTTTGATTATCCATTATATTGAGGATGAGCAGACAGATGGATTTGATTTCTCCTTTAATTGGGAATGGAACAGGGTGGCTTATGCTGTGGTATTTTAGTGATCTTAGGAGATGGAAGCTGATTTGACTTAATGTGTTGAGCTGCAGCTGGCGGCTTGGTCCTTGAATAGTTACGGATATTTTCGGAAGTGGTTAGCGGAATGCGAAGATCTGATTATTTGACTATTTTCTTTTAGGCCATTAGCAGAGTTTTTTGGAGGATCTAATGTCTAAAATTTTTTGCTAGCTCTGTTTCTAAGTTTGTGCCTCTTATTATGAGCTTCTTTTTTCATTAGATCCGCGGTTCCGGAAGAATGAAATTTTACTGAGTTTAATTGGTTTTAGGTTGAAGCTAATCCCGGAAGAGACGGTCCTGGAATGAACAGATTTTCTTTTCAATTGTTATCGATAGTCGGTATCGTATGAAATGTCTGGTGGCTACCTATTCATCAATAGCAGGGGAGTGCCAAGATTCATCGCTTTATCATTGTTGCTAATATTCTGAAGATTAATCTAGATGGAGGCTGTGGATGGATTTTCTACAAATCTTCCTTGGAGAAGATTACAGGCTATAATGTTGTTTTTATGGGCCGATTATTATTACAAGTAATTTGTGGTTATGAGTGAATCTCGTATTATAGCTTGTAAAATTGTTAATCGACTATTCACAACGGTGAAGTAGCCTTCCATGTGATTGTGGTATATTTTATTGTACTGTATTTAGTTTGTAAATTGCTAGTGAGTTTTAATTTAATTTATTTACTACTAATCTTTATATAAATACCTTAAAAAAGAACTGACCCGTTAACCTTCTTTTAAAAAGTAATAGTTGATAACCTTCTCGCACTGTCGTATTACGGTCTTCTTACTTGAACGTCCTTTTTTGTTCACCAGTGTCTGGAAAATAATGCTTCCATTTCCCTTGTATCTTCCGTTTATGATTGATTTCTTAGTGAAAAGATATCTCTTAGTTGATTATACTTCTTGCATGCACGATATTCGACAATAAAATGGACATCTGAATCAGAATGTGAATTTGGCGAAACATTCAACTTAAGTTTTAGCCGAAACTTATCTAAGATTGTCCGACGGTCTCAATATAGTTGTTCACCCTTTGCTTGTAGGAAAAGGGCCTGGAACATGGTTCAAACATCTTTCCAATCTGCTTTCTCTCATGATATTGAGGATTTTTTTGTCAAAGTTTTCTGCTTCAGAAAAAGTACATTCGGGTCTAAAGTCCCTTCCTTATTTTGGCGGTCCTCAGCAATGAAAATTTCTTCTCAGGAATTTGAACTTTCTCTCTTTCTTTTCATCTTCTTTCACAAATAACATTTATATCCTCTTCATTGTACACTTTGAAAGAAAGCAGACATTTTTTTCCTTAACAGAATGTTATGCTGTACATTGTCAATGTTTATTCAAGGGAACAGACCTCTCGTGGCCAGGGTTCTTTTGTATGTGCAGACCTTGCCCCGACTGTTTTCATTTCGCAAAATAAAAACGAGTAGCGTATTGGTTGTGTATTATGATTCGGCGTGACCTAGTCGTTATCCTATGCTTTTTAGTTCCACGATATGCAACGTTGGGTGGTTCTCATACCTGATATTGTGAGTATTTTTCATGTTTTCAATATGTTGTTCTTGACATTTGGACGATTTCTTACAAAATAAAGAGTGCATTAACTTTGTGATCAAACCAGTACTAAACTATTTTGTTAGGAATCGTTAAGAGTTTCCGTCTTTGTGGGTTGCTATAATATTTTTTTTTAGAGGTCTATTAAACGGTTATACGTTACAACAAATAGGGCGTCATCTAGTGCCATTTAGAAAAAAATAATTGTTCTCAGTTCTTAATACAGTAATTTTGTCATATCAGCTTGGAGGATTCTACCTCTTGGAGCCTTGTTCCCAGAATTTTGTTCTGATTGTCCTTGGGGGGAGATTCTAGCGGTCAAATCAAGAACTACTTAAATTTACTCTCGACGCATCGCGGTGAAATGATTGACACTTTGTTATTTTAAAAGGTAGGATTTTCACGGTGTTGAGAATTTAGTGTTTCCTCCCTTTTACTTTCCTATCGCATCACCGTGTCAGTTGGTGGGTCTTTTTGGTTGGCTCTGGGGTTTGGCGATTGATCTATATGTAAACTGGCGATAGTGAAGGTATTGAACTCATCCCTGACATGTGCAACTGGCCAGTAGCAGGAAGATGTATTTAAATTTCCATTTAACTTCTTTTTTCTTTGATTTTTTCTGCTGCACGAGATCAACAGCAAAATCGGCAGTTATCTGTGTGATTCTAAGTCGGCGTTTTTTATTGTTTCTCTATTTAAGGATTAGTTAGCAACCATTGAAAATGTCGAGTAAGAGAAGCAACAGATTCCGCCATTGGGAGCTTTATTTTTCCCTAAGTTAAGCACCGTTTATAAACGAGGCTTTTAATATGTGGTGTGTAATCTGACGTTATTTCGGATATTAACTTTCTCACCAGCAACACAGAGACAACTTTTCACTCTAATTTTAATAGAAGTTACGATGCATTTTTTAAGATTTGACTTGAGATGTTCATACACATTAACCATGAATCATTGAAAATTCTGCAAAGAATATTTATTATATATTTAGTTTATATATATTTATTTATATATATCATGATATTATTATATTATTACTATATTTCTATATATTTATATATTTTATTTTTATCTAATATATATATAATATATATTATAATATATATCTTATTTATATATTATATATATCTAATTATTATATATTAATATATATTATATATTTAATATTTATATTTTATATTTATTGAATTATACTATTATTATTTATTATTTATATATATATATATTATATATTTATATATTATATATTTATAGGTTCAACTCCGTAGGGGCCAGATATGATCTCGAAGTAGCGACCACTTACAGAAAACAATTGCTTTTGGATCAGCCTTATAAGCTTATTACCAGATGTAAACAAAATATTTACGGCGGCTCTGCTGCTTTTATTCCGAATTTTTATATTGATATATATATTCATTTTTATATTTATATATATTATATAATATATTATATAATATATTTTATATATTACTATTTATATATTATTTACATATATATATTATTATATTAATATATTATTATATTTTATCTTATTATATATATATATTATTATTTATCTATATATTTCTATTATTATATATTATATAATATATTATTATATATTCGTTTTTTTATGGTTTACTTACGAAACCCTAGACTGACCTGCACGAGCTCTGTTGCTGGGTTGTCTCTAGGGCCTCTATTCTTTTGGCGACGGTGAGCTTTTTCGTCTCATCTGTCCCCCTCGGGCTCGAGCCTATGGAAATTTCTTTTCTTGAACTTCATTTTTTAATTTGGGGCTTCGAGCCGTGGGAGATAGTGGGGGTACAAGCCCCCCCCCCCCCCCGTGTCCGACCTAGAGGCCGAGAGACCCCGTTTCCTGATATCTATGCGGTCATTTAGTAACCTAACTTTTTACTAATTGACTTTTATTATTTATTTTATTATATATTATATATTTTATATATATATTTGATTTTGTTAATGAGTATTAGTTGATATAAATTATTTGGCTGGAAACTAACGGTTTTGTGCCGCCTTAATTTTTTTTTTTTCCTTATTTTTTAAATTTTTCTTTTACATTTCTGGTAAAAGCTTTCTATACTGATTCCAATAGTAATTGGGTTTTTCTTGTAAGTATGTCCTTTCGATAGTATTTGTGCCCCTAATCTGTGTGTTCTTGACCTTTATTATATTATATTAATATACTATATATTATATATTATATTTTATTATATCTAATTTATTATCTTTTAATATTCTATTATATATATATATTTAATTATATTATATATATATTTATAATTTTTTATATATATAGTATTTATATATATATTATTTTTGGCACCCTTGGTTTACAATATTAACTATATATTCATATTATTTATCTGATAAATGCCTTTATATAATTTACACCACTTTCTTAAAAATTAACTTTATTGTTTTAAGCATAAATAACAAACTATGTCACAACATATTTTCTGGTATGATAAGCGCAAAACCATTGCTCCTCATGAGTTCTCCAAACCCCCCGTGTGCACACCTCAGCGGTTTTTAATTTTGGCATTTGTCGGCCAAACAACACCCTCTTCCATGATAATCATATCCCTACGAAGTTGATATCGGAGGAACTGTATCAATCGTTGCTTTCAGCGTTCACATGAGATACACTTTCCCCCCAAGTGTAAATATTATATTTTTTGTTTAATAAGTCCCTAGGTCGAAAAAATTAGGAGGGGGGGGGTAAAATAGGGGGGGGTGGATCAGTTTTAAAATGTTTCATAATTTTTTAGTATGAAGAGAAATTGTTAAGGTCTCACATAGAGAGTCTAGAGTTAACGAGGAGCGAGCTCCTGTTTCAAACTTTGGCTGCTTATTCTTCAATGAACTTTTATTAATTAATTAAATAAAAACTAAATATCTTTTCTAATAACTCACATCTTAAACGTTCCAAATTTGTTTAATAATAACGTTAGATACCAGTTAAATTCCTGATTATCATGAAGCTAAATCTTAACACTTTGTATCATCATAGTGTGTAAAAAACTTCGAACGCCCAATAGAGATAACATTTTAACAGTCTTTCATATGGTCATTATGGTTTTCTATGACAATAAATATTTCACGCTACCGAAACTATCTTGAATCTAAATGAAGATTTAATGAGTAAATTATAAATAACATAATTACCTCATAACTCCTATCCAAACCATGATGAATTAGATTATGTTGTGAAATGGATTATGAATTTGGGGTATTACTAATTTAGTTTTTCAAAAAATGGATCGAACGACGCCACAATAGGATTGTTATATGATTAGATTTAGGTAACATTTAGCGAATCCAATAATTTCAAACCCGGGGTTCAGATATAATTCTTCTATTTTGGTAAATTAGTTTAAAGTAGAACTTTAATTTCGAAAATCATTCAGAGTCAACGGAATTGTTAGTACGTACCTCCATTCGTAATATTTTTCATGAAATTTCTTATCTTTCCTTACGCTCACTACTTACTTCTACTTTCCTCGGAGGCTTATAACTCTCTCTTCTCTGACCTAATACCCATCAAACCCATCATGTTTCTGCTTAATTGCTCAGCTAGAAAATAGCACTACGCCCTAGCCTTTGTCCTCCTCTCAGCACCTTCAACTAGCAACTGTACTGTCTACTCGTTTCTCTTTTTCCCACTATAAAAAAGGTCAAACCTCTCAGCCAGACGAACCAAATGCTAACACCCGGGAATAAATTAACATTTTCCAACAATCTAAGTGGTTTCCTTCAGCATAACGAGTTCAGCTGCAACTTTCCTTCGCCAATACTTCCCCGCCGAGTATGACGCTTTTATGCTTCCTCAAGCTCTCTCAAGCGCCTCTCTGCCCATTAATATTGTATAATTTCTCAAAATTCTTTTCTTCCATTACCCATCTTCTCTCACTGCACACCAAGTAGACTATGTTATCTTCGCTTCGCACACTCTGATACCAACTTCCAGCGCCATATCGCATGCTATGAACAATAAAAATCCATTCCTTCACTCTCTTAAATCTACAACACTCCTAGTAGATAGTGATACTCAAAGACTAACTCTAAACACTTCTCTTACTTCGGACATCTTTCATTTCGAAACCCATTCTTGTTTGCTCCCCCCCCAATCTGACACCTAAACACAAGTTCGATTAAATTACTCTCTTTCTTACCAACAATCTCCGCTCTGACCTACCTCTCTGTAAACCCTTCTCTCAATCCTTCGGCTCTCATCACACATCAATCCGGCATTCACTTCCTCCGATCCACCTGCATTCACAATCCATTTCGCCATCCTCTCATCTCAACTGCTATCCTGTAATTACTTCCTCGCTCTATCATTCCGCCATCCACTTACGCAATTCTTTTCCGGCTCTTCATCACAGGCTTACTTACACCCCTTCAGTAATAACATATATGCACCATCACCTAATGCATCTTCTTGCTTTCTTCCGAACACTCACATTTGTATATTCTCATTCCCCATTCCTCAAAACCCACCTACCCACTCCGTCGTAGCTTAGATTAGGGACACCCAAGAAGACACAACAACATTTGAAATACCTCCCTTTACGCTATGCAATGCTTTTTCTTTTCAAACCGTTCACTCTCTTTCATACAACATTACTCACTTCTTAGTCAGTGAGTGATAATTGTGCAAATTATGCTCATTTTCTACCCACCCAACCACCTACGCTTAGGATTGTACTAAACTCATTTATAATTCCCAACCTAGACTCTACTCTCCTTCAAACCGATGAATCCTGCCTCACAGAGCGATCAGCAAAATCTCTATTGCTTCACTGCGCTAACGTTTTCCCTCAATCCGTTTCTCACTTTATACCGGTTCTGCAACTTCTCAGTTCAGTAAAAGTACCTCCATGCATGCGCTTAACCCTCACACCATGCTAAGGCATACTTCTCATCCATGACGACTAACCACTACTTCAACACCGATGAGTAAAGGACACCTCCCATCGCATTGACGCTACTCAAATCTATTCGCACCAGCTTATCTGATAATGGTCATACCTTCCATGCTCGAGCTAACCCCGCAACCGCACGTAGATAGCTGGAAACCTCCTGCATGGCCGCTAACCCGCCCGACCATGATAGCAAGCGTAAATTCCTATACACCAGGATTATCCGCAACCCGCCAGAGTAAGGGGAGCCCCCGATACGGACTTTCAGTAACACTTTATACAACAAAGGACTATACATCATCACTATGACAATGACACTCCTAGCATTACCTAATCTGCGCAATGTACTTCATTGGGCTTGTTGTTTAAACCATTTCCTGGCGTACACTTACCCCCCCATTCAAAAAACTGTAACATCCACCTTGTTGTTCATTAAACTTCATAAAGCTTTGTTATTCCACTTTACTTGAAATTTAGTACTTTTCCTTAACTCTTTCAAATTCTTTCTTTTTTCATTTTGTTAACAAATAAAAATAAAATGGAGTTTGTTACCTCCCCAAAAATAGTGTCCCACGAGTGTTGATTGCAAGCGAGAGCGTTTCCGTCGCTCTGAGGTTTGCCTCACAAAGTATTCAATCTGTGTAGGAGAATTAGTTTAAACATTGGCTGCATAATGAAAGGTCTTGTGGGCTTTTTATGTAATCATAAGGACTATAGTCTTAATGCCCAGTATGTATGTGTAACAAAATATAGAATTAACATACTACTGATACCTATATTGAGTATATTATATTTATATATACTCTTATACTTATATCATATGTATAATAATAATAATTATTATTTCTATAATACTATATACTTTATATATATATAGATATATATAATACTACTCTATTTATTCTTATACTACATAATGCTGGCTCGGTATTTATATCTTCTTACCGCTAAATAATATTTTCATCAATAAAGATCGCTGTCACAAGGAAGGACACATAAATCTGTTTTTACTGGTGCTAAGCTACTTTGCACTCCAATTATTTCTAGAACGATTGTTGTAGTTCCTATATCAGTTTCCTCATTACTATGATATATCTTATATTTACTTATATAATATGACGTATATATCATATATTACACCTATATTTCTAACACTAACTAATATAGTATTTATAGTCCTCTAAAGTGCACTGTAGTAATTTTCCGTGTACCCCTATCTGTCCTATTTATTGGTTGATATTCCAGTGTAGCTCCCTCTTGTAAGGTGAGGATGTAACCGGCGTCCCCCGAATAAACACTTTTCATCCTATCATCTTATCAGACCCCAACAACCTCGACAGCTTCTAAAGCCGTCAGACATTTTTGTACTATCACTTGTGTCTCGAAAGAAACGCAAGAGGCGGGGTGCCATTCCTGAGTCGAAAGGAGCGGAGTGATTTTAATATGATATAAATGTAGTAGAACCAATACGCATCTGAACCAAGTACTTTTTGCCGTCGCGTAAGTGGTACCTGCAGCAACCCGCCAGTGGTGGTGAGGAACCGTGACTCATGGGCCCTTGGTTCGAATTTTTAACTTACACGTTCGTTTGATCTATAGTTTTAGATGTTTTAGAAGCTTAAAAGAACGAGACACAGTATGTGTTGTCAGGGTTCTCTATTCCGATCAAGGATTCCCCCCTCTTTAATGTACGACCGGAGTCTTTCTCACTTAGCCTGTTTATAGGATCTGATTCCTCAATTTAGCACCGTCACTCTGACATCTTCTAGAAGCATATAGTCGCGCGCTAGGATTCGGAAGAGCATAGAGTGTCGGCGCGATAGTAAGGGACAACTTCGATTTTGGCAGCTGCCGAATTGTGAGATTTATGTGGCATGAGATCTGAATGGCTGAGAGGCGCGTATTATGTCTTCCGGAGGTGCTATCTTCATCAATCCCGGTTTGTCTATTTGTTTGGGTGCATTTGCCGCACATAGATAATAGTTGGCGAACATGGCTGAGGGGGTGGGATGCTTTCAGCTAGGATTTCGATACCTCATGTGTCGTATGAGTTTTGGCAATTTCTCCTACAAATACGATGATACTATTCTTTTGGTCAAAGCAACATAAGTACGCGATGACAAGAACCGCAAGAAGGAAGTGTGCCTTGACGAGTTCCTCCTTACCAATAATCTATCGGGATTGAAGTTATGATTTTGCAGCGACACCATGATCACCGGAAAAAAGGCTAAATCAGGATTGCATTGATGCTCTTATTTAATTCTGCACTTAGTTCTTTGGTTCCCCATTTGGCCCACTTTCCTTTCAATATGCTGAATCACTAGGAAACAGACTGAGGAGTTGTTAGTGTTAAATTGCTTTAAGGCACAGCCTAGCCTCGTAGTGTGATGAACATGCGATAGGAAATTGAAGCTATAATACATTTGTATCTAGGAATCTAAAGGACAAAGGCAAGGGAAGGAGAGTAGTTTTACCCTTTTTCTTTCTCTCCATAAATGACTAACAAACCATTGGATCTACGTCACCTTAAATTGACATTTTTACGGAAGAAATGACACACAGCACATTCCGTGGCTCGGGGAAGCTTTAGTAAAGACATGATCTAGACATGATCTGCTATAGAAGTTTGGCGTTTCTCACATTTGCGATTGAAGTTCTTCAGTTCATTTCTCTGAATCCGATTAATAGATGAGTGACATCCTGTTGTCCTAGGGCATGTGACCAGGTATGAGGGTTCCGAAGTAGAATCTTTGTATTCTGTCCAGGGATAGGAGCCAATGCTTAGTAATAATACCATTGAGGTGATAATTTTAGCGGATAGGTAAATGAGACTAGCTAACCAAGCCCTAAGATCCTGTACTCATCGGAAACATAAGAGAGCTTTAATAGTAGGGTGACTACTTGTTGATCTGGGGGGCAATCTCACTGCTGATTCGGGCCAATTAACCACGGCTAAATGCTCGGTAATCCATCGGAGGATGGCTTTTGTGGCTCGATCATCTTTTCATAAGCCATCGGGTTATTCTTATATTTTTCGCTCTTGACTCACTTGACCAATAATATTCACCGAAGAGAATATTCTTGAAGCTGCAACAAGCCACATAGGTTTTTATTATACTAAAGATTAAGATTCAAAAGGAAGATGAGTAGGTAAAAAGGTCCTTTATTTGAGTTTATAAGAATGGATCTTCTCCACTGAAGTTCAGATAAGAAGGTAACGGGCTGCTAAACAGATACATTTAGTCATTAGGGGCTAGCTGGCCAGATTGAATAGTCAGATAACTACCGCGATTAGGACTAAAGCGATTGGTATGTTTGTGTCGTTTCTAGGTTTACTCGGGTTCTCCTTCCGTCACTCTTACTACTTAACCGTGTGTCAGCTTTGAGCTTCTTTGTTCATCTCTTAATATAAAAGGTAAAGAGGTCGAATATTCGGAGAAGGAGTGGTTTTATTTTTAAATAGTAATTTTATTTTTTGCCTAGTTGGGTGCTCCCTATTTTAGTGGGTTTATACACCCACATTGAGTGGCATATTTGTGGTATACTGGTTTGGCTGTTTTCTCAAACTAAACTGTCACTAACTGCCTTAGGTATTCTTCTAGATCTGTGTCCTCATCCTTTCGTGTTTTCCCTTTTATATATATTAATGCGTAGCACTTAGACTTGATTGGAATCTTATTAACTTTTAGCTGAAGCCTTCTTCTATCTCCCGGCCCTATAAAATTTATGCTAAAAGTCGAAGTGCTCCTTGCTTTCAATTGCATCTGTCATTTACTACTACTGGGGTGGATAAAGCTAAGAGTGAGGTTTTGCTTGATAGTTAGAAGCGTCTAAATTTTTCACTAAGATCGTTAAAATCAATTCTCCTCCCCCCATAAGGAGCTTTATACTTTATGGCTTATCTGTGGCGTACCACCTAACTTTAGAAATAGCAATTCCCACTGAAGAGGTACGTTCTTCTCTCCTCCCCCGAACTCAAACAGCAGCTCGCACTTTCTTCTCTTCTTGATCGTGTCTGGATTATTCCAACCTGGTTACATCATTCCTCTACTTCCATTCAATTTCTGCGTCTAGAAAACTTCTTACTTCGAATGTGGTTAGTTTCATAAACATCCCTCTCCCCATTCGGATGTAGCCTTTTTGACGTTGAATATATATCAAGCGAAATGTCGTTGTGCTTCGAAAAGTGCATCGTAGGAATGATTATCCTTTTCAATGTTATTATCAGCTTAGTTGTCTTTGATGATTCGTTCGTTTTTTGTTAATTCTGAAGCCTTAGGCACATCTAAAGGAATTATGATTAGTCTTAAAATACTACTCCTTCTATTGAAATTACTGTATTCTTTTTTCAACCCCCGGAATTGGTGTTTTCTGTTACTTTTAACTCGCTGCGAAGTAGTAAATGCATAGCTTATTGGGTTCTTAGATTCTTTCATATCTCCTTCGTTTTTTCTATACAACCCAGTAGGATAAAACAAAGTTTATAAT
>JABUQX010041393.1:10000-17301 GCA_015478945.1 Trachelipus rathkii | reverse complement strand
TGAGATTCTTCTAAACTCTGTTGCAGATTTTCTATATCCGATTTTGAATTTTGTAGTTGATCGTATATGACAGATTGTTCATTTTCGTACTCCTGTAAAGAAGGCAGATAATAAATAAATATATAATATAAAAATTATATATATATATATATACATTACTAGTATATATATATATACTTATATATATATATAAATATATATATATATATTATATATATATATTATTTATAAATTATTAATATATATAAGTATACTATATAATTATATACTATATCATTTTCTGCTTGATAATCAGGTTTACAAATAACCTAAGTGCTATTGACATTTTATTTTTTTTCATCTTTGGTGTTTTTGTATAGGTAAACTTTCACAATTGTAATTCATTTAAAAGGAAAAAGAAAGAAGGAATACTATTATTAGTATACTTAGAATAACTTAATAATAATATACAAAAGAAACACATAGCTATATATATATATATACTAGATATATATATATATATTTGTACATATATGTACTATACTATAGAAGTATTATATTAAGTATATTATATATATTATAATAATTATACTATATATATATATTATATTATATTATAATATACTATATAATATTTGTGTGTGTCTCTTATCTAAAATGATTAGCTTTGTTTGAGGGGCCTGGACGAGAAATGGGCTGTTATATTCTATACAACCTTCATTGACAGAATCAGGTACGGTTGAGAGCTTGTTCGTCCATGAGGGAAAACAAATTTATATAAACATGGTTACGAGATAAACAGAAGAAAATGAATTTGTGCCCACCTTACGATTCTGCAACATTTTATTTTAGAGTGCTATTAAGTGCGGTTTGAATTTTCTGCACTTCTTAATGATAAAGGGTGATTTGACACCCTAATTATTATTTTTGAAGGAAGCAATGAATGAGTACAAAATCCCAGTTTATTTCAATTACCGTTTTTTTATATTTTTCAAATTTTTATTTCAAATTACCTTAATATTATATATATTATATAGTATATATATATATTATTATATATAATAAGATATAAATTATATATATATATAGATAATATATATATATTATAATATATATTATAAATATATATATTATAACATAGTTATAATAATATATATATATATTATAATATTATATATATACTATATTATATATATATATATATAAAATTGAAAGAAGGGAGAGGGAGTGGTTGACTTGCGGTGTTGCGGCGTTGCGTTGGTCTTGGTTATGTTCAGAAGTCTGGCTATATTGTAATATATGTTTCCTACGAATAAATTGAGATGTGGTTTGTTGATGTTAATTATAATGGTTTGTGAATATATATATGTGTGAGTCGTTTAAAAGTGTTTGAATTTCAATTGACGAGTTTTTGATTTGAAAATTTGATAGTTTTGCTGTGAAAATACCGTTGTAAGGATGAGACAGTATATTTGATATTTCTTTCTTTTTTTTTTTTTTTTTTTTTTTTTTGCATCATAGTGATAGAAAAGTAATACATGGAGTAACGTCTTATGAGGGAGATATGTAAACATTGTATGTTGTAAGGATATTCTATTATTATATTACTATGTTTGTTTGTGATTACGTTTGTGTTTTAGGTTGGAGGATGAATTTTCTGTGTTTTAGTTCCTTGGTAATAGTTTTCTGTATTTGTAGTGTATAGAAATTAAACAAGACCAGATTTAAGATTATGTTTGGAAGTAAAAGTGGAGAGAAATTGGGAACGTGAGGGGAGTCTGTTTTGTTCAATTGTGGCAGAAAAACTAGAATAAACACACACGGCCCAAGAAATAAAAAACAAGTTCTTCTGTATAATAGTTTGGGGTTTTGTGAATGTCACCTTTTTTGAGTGTTTGGAAACTTGGAAGGAGATGAAGTGGGTGATCAGAAAGAAAACATAAATATCATCAAAGAACTATTTTAAGGGTATAAAAGGAAACACAGAGACGAGAAAAGATACTCACCGTTGACACGGGTTGAATCCTTGCCCTTAGTAGTCCACCCCTACTTGGCAGGGAAGTAAAGGGGATGAGAAATTGATGATGGTTCATAACCGAAGGGTCTTGGGGCATTTTTATTTAAGTTTGAACCAAAACTGAATCAAATAAATTTGATTATTAATAAGGAAAAAATTAATGAGTATAGTAAGAAACGTAGTATGCCTATAATATATATATATATATATATAATATATAATATATATATATAGTGAGGTAGGTGGAGGGGTAGGGGGTGGAGGTGTAGGTGGAGGGTGAGGAGAGAGGATGAGTATAATTATAATATTAATATATAATATATATATAATATATACTATATATATTATATATAACATATATATATTATATATATTATATATATACGGTATATAATTAAAATTTTTAGACACAATAACTATTTGTTCTTTCCGTAATTGGGTAACGGAAGGTCTTGTTTCTAGTTTTATTGTCAATCTGGGTTCTTATATTTTATTTATTATTTATTATTATTATTTATTTATTTATATATTATTTTAGCTTTATTAAGAGTTGTGACATGAACATCAACAGATGCCCGTCGCTGGTCTGATTTCGCACCAGGATGCAGATACAGATTATCTGTTACAGATGTTGGGCAAAATATAGTATGGGAGGATACCTTAATTAATTGTTAAGTATATTTTTCGAGTGCAAAATAGCTTGGGCGAAATATAGCAGTGTGAGCCGGATGTAAATTGTATTTGTAACAGGCATACTTCACAACGGACTCGGCGAACTACTTTCCCTCGTCTCCCTGGGGACTCTGGTAGTGTATTTTTTGGTTGGTAGTATTTAAGTTGTGTTTGGGTTATGTTTTTGGTTTTTTGTGTGGAGTATTTATGTTTTTGCTTTTGGTTGTGTGATTGTTTTGTGTTGTTTTTAGGTTTTGGTTGTTGTGTGGTTTGTTTTTTTGTTGTAGTTGTGGTTTTTTGTGTGTTGTTTGTGGTTTATGGAGTTTTGGTGGTCTTTTGTTTGTTGTAGTTGTCTGTTTTTGTGTTGTTTTGGTTTTTTTGTGTTTGTTTGGTTTATTGGTTATGGGGTTGTGGTTGGGGTTTGGTGTTGTTGTGTTTTTTGTTGGTTGGTTGATTTGTGTAGATTTGTATTATGCGGTTAAAAATTCTGTGGATGGGGGACTATATTTCGGATGTGAGCGAGTATTAGGTTAGGTTGGTTAGAATTGCTTTAAGGTTGTATCTTTGTATGTTTATGGGCTTTCACACTGGGCGTGTGATCGCTAATGTTAGGGTAGGGATAAAAATAGCCTTGATGTATTGTTTTAGTGCATGCTGTTATATTTTAGAATTATCTCGGTATATCTTTTTTGCTGGTATCATCGGTGTGGTTGAATCTGTGTTTTTTCGATTACATTTATATCGATATATAGTTTTTTTTTTTGCTGTTTTTGAGGTAGGCTGTTTAATTATCTAGTATCGTTGATCTAGTGGGTATCTAGAATTTGACAGCACTTTTAGTAGTGTCTTTATGTGGTCTTGTAGTTTCGTGTTGTTTTTGATGTTGTGGTTCTGGTTTGATTTGTATATATGTGATTGTCTTTTGTGTTGTCGTCTTTCGGTGTCTCTGGCAGAGTATATTGGAGTGTGGTTTTTTTGTTGGTTAGATTGATTGTGAGTGTTTTTGTTGATGAAGGAGGATGTGACCGTGCATCAGAACACTGTTGTTGGTAGCATCTATTAATTCATTGTAAAATTTAAAACTCATCAAATTACGATTTTTCCTAAAATTTTGATGCTATTAATTTTCTTTCATCTTCCGTTCTTATTCTCTTCTCTGTCTTCTTTCTTCATTTCTTCTATCATTTTCCTTCTTTCTCCTTCTTCTCCTCTTCTTCCTCCTCTTCTTCTTCTTTTCCTTTTCTTCTCCTTTTTCTCTATTTCTTCTTGTTTCTATACTTCTTTTCTTCTTCACCCCCTTTCTCCTATTTTCTCTTTTTTCTCTCTTTCTCTTTTCTCTCTTGCCGTCCTTTTCTGCAGACGCTAAGCCGCTCACTACTTCTTTTCTCTTTCCTTTTTTGATTTCTTTCTTTTTTCAGGATCTTTTTCTTTTCTTTTTCTTCTTTTCTTCTTCTTCTTCTTCTTCTTTCTTCTTTCTCTTCATCACCCTTGTTCATTCTTCATCTTCTTCTTCTTCTTCTTCTTCTTCTTACTTCTTCTCCTCTCCTCTTCTCCTTCTTCTTCTCTCAGGTTTCTCTTTTTTCTTCTTGCTTCTTTCTTCTTCCTTCTTCTTCTTCTTCTTCTTCTTCTTCTTTTTCTTCCTTCTTCTTCTTCCGCCTACGTATAGTAAGTAGTTAATTTAATGAGAAATTCCAAATATTAAGTTCTTCTTCCCAGATGAAACAGTAATAAAATAATATATTAAAGTTAAGAAAAAAGATACTAAATTATAAATGAAATATTAGATAATTAAATAAAATATTAAAACATATTAAACTGATATTTTTGTGAAAAAAGAAAAGTTTGAACCGATTTTCCTCTATTTTTTTCGTTTTAAAATCAATGTAAGTGTGTCAGGATAATTTGATCAGATATTGGTTTTCCTAAAATATGCCATTGGTTACTCCAAAATTATTAATTATGATATATATATATATATATATATATATATGTATATATATATATATATTATAATATATAATAATTATATTATATAGAAATATATATATATATATATTATATATATGTGATATATATATATTAATGGATTGCAATAAAATAGGTTGAAATGGAAGGTATAACTGAAAAAGTGTAAAAATATATAAATTTTTCAAATTTTTAAAAAACCCACTCACGTCTCGGAAGGTAGGGAGCAAACCTTTCGTAGGCAAATGTTGTATGCCATGCTTTTCTGTCGTCAATGTCCCGCACCCTTTTGAATTGAAATGTTGTTTATATATAATATATAATATAATATATATATTATAATTATATATATATATATATAATATATATATAAATATATAATATAATAATATATAGATATATATATAATATATAATTATATATATTGTATTATATATATATATATATAATATATATATATATATATATATATATGAACCTTTGCTCTTTGTCTTGAGACCCAGATGGCTAAAATTCATCCTCTAACTCGTTTTAATGTATCTAACTATAACTTTATTTTCATAATTCCATCTGAAAGGGTGGAGTGTGTGCCTATGGAAACATTAAGTAACTTCCTGTTAACACGTCTTGAAAACCTTAATCTTCCATAACTTTTTGATTTTCTACATGATATTTCTGAGGCTTAAAAACCTTTCTTGTCCACCACTTTCACCAACAGAACAATATTTTCACACCTTTTTTTGAGGTTAATCTGAACTACATCGGAAGAACTGTTTATATCTTCTCATGCAAAATATTGAGGTCCTCTATTTAGGAGATTTCCAATGTGCACATCACAGTAATGTTGGGGTTGCTCTAAATCTAATACTAATCTAGGAGGGAGGAGGCCGAAATCATTAACAGCTGATTCTCAACATTCTGAATCAAAAAACTAATCCGAAAAACCCCCCAACGCCAATTCTTGAGACTACACTTGAGCCTTATACATTGTCACTACTGTGCTTCTCTCTACAAACACGCCAAATCTCTTTCCTACCTACGTTAACTGACCACAAATTTTAAGTCTTTTTAATTTTTATTTAAACCTTTCCCTTCAACAGTTCATCTGCGCCTAAGGTATCTTCTGGCCACTTACACGGCCCCATTGGGTGTTTTTTGCGCTTCAATTGCTAACTATTAACTAGAAGTGATTACTTTGACTCTGAAGGCACTTCGGCTTCTGCCCATAAAGGTGGTAGCCATAATCGCTGATGGAATGAGGCAGGTTCATTCCTCCTTCGACTTAAAATCTTTCTCTACCCTCAAAAATTTCATTTACTAGTTTCGTGATCGCTTTGTTCTTGGACTATTCAAGGTAGAAAAAATATGAGTATCGGAATGGAAAAAATTCTCTCCTATCATTCATTCTCGCTTATGTTCATTCAATGCTCGAATATCGTGTTGCAGAGATTACTTTTTCGACCGAGGCAAATTGACTTTTATAAAACGAAGTGCGCTGACTTGTTGTGTTTTTCTTTCTACCTGACAAAATTCTTTCTGAAGGAATTTTCAATTGTTGGGAATGAATCTACATATGGCCCCAAAAAAAACCCCAAACCCCACAGGAAAAATGTTTGAGGTGCTCTATATGATCCAGGGGGGAGGAGGCGCCGAATCAGTTCAGGGGCATTCTATAGCGATCTGAAGCAACTAATCCGAAATCTGATTTCACTCTGATGGCTCTGTTGCTAACTCTCAAACCGAAAAGGCCAATCTCTTGGACTTTGACCCCCTGTTTTCCTCGTCGTTTCTGATTATAAGAATGATCCTCCTCCTTCACAACAACCACAACCTCCACAAACAACACACAATACAAACACCCCGCACCAATCACACAACAAATCACCACCACCAACCACACACAACTACCAAACCTCCTCATCTACAAACGCCGACAACTTGCCCCCATGCCTTTACCGTTGATTACATTTCGTTGATCGGTGCATGGGCTAACCTGAAATCTATATTGAAACGTCAGGAAGCCGAGCGGTTCCGCGATGGCAATTCCTCCCTTAGTTTTGAGGGAGTGTGCTTAGTGTGCTTTTCATGAGCTGGGGGTAACTTCTCATTCAACTATATTTTCCCATGCCTCAATTACTAGCACTTTCCTTCAAGTGGTTGGAAGTGCACATATGTCTAAACCTACTCCAAAGAAAGGCAGCCTTCTGATCCTTCTAACTAACGACTTATTAGCTCTCTACCTGTATTCTGATCTTTGAAACCCTTCTCAACTCTCATTTCTTAGATCATCTGGAATTTCATTACCATCTTTCCGATCACCAGAACGACCTTTCGTGTTCAAGGTTTACTGGTGGTATAACTTTTCTTTCTTAATCGATTTATGGTTTTTCCGCCTTTAGGGACTATGGGGAGACATGGGGTGGCGTTTGACGTATTCTAAGCATTTGACCGGGTTTATGGCACGCATTATACATTTCAAGCTCCTCTCTTTGAGTTTCCTCCTCTACTTAATTTATATCTAGCTTTTCTTTTTAAATCGTTTCAATATCGGCAAATGCTGGTACGGCGACTTCTATTTCCTTTACTGTTAATAGTAGTGTTCCTCAGGGTTCTGTCTTATCACCTATTCTCTTCTTATTTTTCATTAATAATCTTCGCAGCGGCACAT
>JABUQX010041393.1:0-2500 GCA_015478945.1 Trachelipus rathkii | reverse complement strand
GAGAGAGTTGAGTCATCGGTATAAGATTGAACAGAATTAGAAGTACAGCTGAGGAGATCGCTGATGAAAAGTAGGAATAAAATTGGAGATAAAACAGAACCTTTCGGAACATGAAAGGAGGAGGAAGTCGCTCCATTAACGAGAGAGGAACCTTGACAAGAGTAAGCAGAGAGAAGGAAGAAACCCAAAGGAAGGGAGCTTAGAGAGTAGTGACGCATGCCATACCCGATCCAAAAACTTTGATATTGTCGCAGCGCCACCACACAAGACTTCCCATTATCCCTAAGGGCAGAAAACCATAAATCATTTAGATAGGAAAGTACGTCACCAGTTGACCTCGAGCGTCGAAAGCCATACTGATGATCTGAAAGAAGGAATGAGACTCCAGATGATCCAGGAAATGAGAGTTAAGAAGAGTTTCAAAGATTTTAGATAGAATACAAGTGAGAGCTATAGGACGATAGTTAGAAGGATCAGAGCGGCTACCTTTTTCGAGATTGGTTGGACATATGCTCGGTTCCAGCACTGAGGAAATGTATTAATATTAAGGCATAGAGAGTAGAGTTGAATCGAGGACAGGTTGCCAGTTTCAAAGCACACTCCCTCAAAAACACGGGGAAGTAATGCCATCCGGGCCACTAACCTTCCTGGACGTTCATAGATTCTCAGAATCCCATGCACCCGATCATACGTAATCACAGGAAGAGACATAGGAAACCTGAGAGGAGAAGGAGTAGGAGGAGGGATGCCGGAATCGTCCAGGGTAGAATAGATTGAAAAAAAGGAGCCGGAAGGGATTAGCCTTTTTCAGTAGGAAGTTAGCTACAGATCGTCAAAGCGAATAAGTGGAGGAAAGGCAGATTTACAAAAAGTTATTAGAGATGCTTTTTTTGGCAAGAGGCCATAAATTTTTATCAGTAGGAGAACTAAGCAGGTTGTCGCACTTTCTTTTAGTGAAAGCGCGCTTAGCCTGTCGAATAATATCCGCAAAGATTCGAGCAAGGAATGGTAAATTAGTAAGGCAGTGATGGAGAAAGAGGGTTTTTCATGCCCGATAGGCATGGTCTCTCTTCCTAAGTGGAGCAAGAACATGGCATCCATCGAAAATGGGATTTTTGTGGAGAAAAAATTTAGTTGAAGATGGAATGAACCTGCTCATCCCCTCGGTGATTACGGTCACTTACTTTTTCAATGCATTGACAGAAGCGTCCTCCAATCAAGCAAGATACACAACAGCATAGTCAGCAAAGAAAAAAAACGACGGCAACGCCCCGCAATTAGCCGATTAAAGTGCCAGAAAATACGCTTGGGGCATGGTGGAGCTTGCTGGAGAAAAAGTTTTATAATTAAGAGCTACAAGATTGTGGTCAGAGTTACCGATAGGAGGGAAAATGGTGTATTTATATCGAGAAGGAGTAGTGGTGAAACATAAATCAAGCGTGTTCAAGAATTGGTTAGGTCGATCTGGGATATGTGTAGGTTCCTTAATTAACTGTTCCAGATCGTTGAGAATACTGAATGTTTTGGCCCTCCTCCCCTCATGCACTCAGTATGGAGGAAGCCCAACCAACTCAGTGTGATGTAGGTTCAGCATTCACTAAGTTAAAAGACCTCAGCATTGGTGGGAAGAAGTAACAGTCTCATGAGAAGTAGTAAGATATTCAAAAAGGACGTGAAAATCTGTTCCATTAGGGGAGCAGTAGCAGAAACACAAGATAATGGTAGTAGTAGGGAGAAAGATATTAAATCATAGAACATTGAAGTTAAGAGATTCAAGATTCTCAAGACGTGTTACAGGAGTGTTAATATTTATATAGGCACAGACTCCACCTTTTAGTCGGAAATTATAGAAAAAATTATAGTTGGAGATATTAAGTTTATTTGAAAAAGAATCCCTGGCTAGCTGGGTCTCAGACAGTAATAAAATGTTAGGTTGAGAGTTAGAGAGGTGATATTCCACAGATTCATGATTAGCATTCAGGCCACGGACGTTGGCAAAGTCAATAGAGAACCCCAGCCTACGCCCACCCCTACATCTTCTCTGTCCAGTCATTCAAACAGACACCCACACAAACAAACAGGAACTTGTCCTTTAAAAGGAAGTTAACCGATATATATATCGAACGAACGATGTAATCGATTTTTTTCGATTATTTCAAAGGCAATAGCTTGCCGTGAAAGAAATTGCCAATATAACATTTTTTTTTTATTAACTACAAGGAATCCCAAGGTTAAATCGCAAAAGATGCGAAAGAAGCAGGGTCCTCGTCCTCACGAGGGGACGACGGGGGGGACGAAGTTCCCACCTCTTCTTGCTCGAGCCCCTTAAAACAAATTAAAAAAAATTAAAAATTAACATTAAAAATTACATGATAAAAAGATAAGCAACTTGCTGGGTAACTCTCGCTCTTTCTATTTGGGTTTTAGCTAACAGTGCATTTGCAGGGGCTGCACGAGTAGCGTTCGGCGATTTTCGATATCATGTCTTTTTATGATAATT
>JABUQX010041392.1:0-21849 GCA_015478945.1 Trachelipus rathkii | reverse complement strand
TTTGGAAATCAAAAGAATCTACTTCAAAGATTTACATCATCCATTTTTTTCGTGCAACATAGATTTGAGCCTGGGAGTGTGGATGAATAAAATATGGTATTTAACATAGCAGGTATATGTAAGTAATTTCCGAATAAAGGATTGGAGGTAACAATTTACATTTATTTATTATATAATATTGTAAAATAATTTATTTATTTATTTTAATATATTAGTGTTCAATAAATACTCTAATATAGCCTATTGCTATATTAATTTCCCGATTTCTATTGGCTCTGGCACCAGTTAGCTGTGACGTCATTTACTGTTATTAGCTAGCCTCCAAACCGATTCATTTTCTCAATCATATGTGGATATAATAACTTTTATATTTATTTCAAAATAAATTTCTTTAGTTTTGATATTAAAAAGTCTCTTATTATATGGCTTATTGAGCTTCAATTTATTCAAAATATCACTTGGAACATTTTTCAAATATTTTTGATTTTCTCTTTATATATATATATATATATATATATATATATATATTAAAATATTATATTATATATATTATATAGTATATTATATATATTATATATATATATATATATATATATTATTATTATTATATACATATAATTTTATATATATTATATTATATATATATAATATATGAAATGAAGACTTCTGTAAAGATATTTTTATATATATTGTATATACATTATTTAATAATTTTTTTTTCTTTATTGCGTCTTTCATTATTAAAAGAATAAATATATAGAATTATTATTTATTTTAATCTAATTCGTTTCTTTTGAGGTTTGTATTATTATTTATATATATATAATATATATATAATAATATATATATAGTTATTATATATTATATTTATATATATATATATTTTTATATATTATATATATATATATATATATATATGTGTCTATTGTCCATTGCATTAATCACGGGGTTTATGGGCGTACAGTTACACTGACTAAAAAATACTTATGAGTGAAAGTTTGCATGTCTGTTTTATTGAAGCCATGAATTTCATAAAGGACTCATCTAAATAACTGTTTCCGGTGATTTCTGACTAAAAAGAAAAGAAAGTGAGTAGTAGCTCCTGGGCACTCCTGAAGAGAAAGAAGATTTGTTTCCTTGTCATGATGCTAAAATACCGGCAAGAAATTTACCTCTGCTTTTATAGAGTAGTATGAGAGGAGAACGTGTGGTGCCAATTATTCAGTTATTTATTTTATTATTTTTTTTTTATTTTTTTTTTTTTTAGCATCTGGGAGATGCCTGTCACCAGGAGTGCGTGAAGGTTGGATGTAAAAAAAAAAAAAAAAAAAAAAAATTTTGACAAATATTTCTTTTTTTGCACGTTAAAAGGCAGTGGCAAACCACGTTATAGACGATATATTATCACATATCGTTAAAATATTTTTCATTATATATATACTATATATATATATATATATATATATTATATACTATTATTATATATATATGTTTATATATATATAAAAAAATTATTGTCAAATATATATATATTATATATATATATATTATATATTGTGATTATTTACCTATTTATTATATTTTTAGATAAATATTTCAAGGAAGATTACAGTAAGGAATTCTCCTCCGAAACTGCCACAAGACATCGACTGAAGCTCCACAACCAAAGTATTTCTTAAAACTCAAGAAAAAGTTACAAGTTTTCCTGCTGCAAGAGGACATATTTCAGGGCCTGTTGCATATATATTTCTTTTAATATTTTAAGGGAAAATATCTATTGATTATTCATTTTTTTTTTTTATTCATATATATTAAGTATTTTTTTTTTCGAGGCTAACGTCCTCTATATTTATCTCTATTTCAATTCGATTTATTCGAGGACGTCATCCAGGAACTGCCAGGTTGTGTAAGTTCTTTTTGGGTGTATTTGCTAATTTTTGTCTATTTTTTTCTGTAAAAAAAAAAAAAAAAAAATTTTTTTTCTTTCTTTTTGTGCTGTGTCCCATTTGTGTTCCGTTTTCGTAGTATTTTAAATGCCCTCCGATACCGAGGAAGACATTGTATCCAACGTTGACATCCCTAACGAATCTTCTCCTGCTGAGGTGTTAGAACACGCATCTGAGGATACTGTTCAAATTTCTTTTTTTTCTGAGCCTTCAGATCAAACCGAAACCATGTCTAGGCCAACTCTTAACATTGATCGTCTCACCCATACACGTCCCAACATCCCTATATTGGTCAGTTATGTGGATAATATCTGGAAAGGCCCTAATCTGGACATGTGGATAAAGGCAGTCGATCTATATTTTGAAGATGAAGGAATCAGTTCCGATGTGGACAAGCTGAGAGCTTATTCTCGCTTCCTTAACATGAAGGAAGGCAATGTATCGCTTCTTATTCAATCGACCCCTAAGTTATTGCACGCTACGAGCTGGTCACAGTTTAAAACTGACCTGTCTTTATGTTTAAACGCCCTCAATTCAAAGTGCTCCTTCGAAGCCTTTCAGGATTTTGTAAATACGAGGTGGAACTCGAATCATTCACTCCCTGAATATCTTACAGCATCTCAGAATGCTTTGCAAACATTTTTAGACTCTTCATCCTTACTACACGGCGTTGAATTCACTGCTGAGCAATGCCGATTGCTCCTTTTTTCTTCCCTATATTCCAATGCGAAGCCTCAATTTCAATGCATTATAAACGAAGAGTTCGATATATCTAATTCGATACCCCAACAAATGCAGGCTTATCTAAAAAAAGAGCCAAGTGATTAACAGCAGCCGAGCTGCTTCTTCTTCAAATAAAAACTCATCAGGTAATGCTCCCATTCCTGTGTATACAACACAGACTGAGAAAAGTCGGGTTAGTCAATCTTTTCATCAGGCGCATTCTGTTAAAAGTCAGCCTAAAAATGCCTCTTTTTCTTATGCAAAATCTCAATTTCCCACTCAGAAGTATACAAATACACGAAGTAATGTATTCTGTGAACGATGCGAAAGGCATGGGCATACCGCCTCCCAGTGCATCTTCGGTCCCTTTTGCTCTCTTTGTTACGCCAAACACCCACGTGGTTCTCAAAGAAACTGTGTAAATACTGTCTGGGATCCTTTTTCACAGCAAGGTTTAAATAGAATTAAGGTTATAACTCCTCATGAACGAGAGAAACATTCTCGTAATCAGAACAATTTTAGTTCAAATTCATCTTTCACCAGAGGTGCAAACCAAGGTTTTCAGAGAAGCCAAAATGCTCAAAGAAAGCAAACCCATATAAATTATTGTCAAAATATGACAGATTCCTATCTTAAACCTCCCAAATATCATAATAAAGTGCAAAATATGCCTACCTATTCAGGTAGAAACGCTCCGCAAAATGCCGGAAATAGAATAGTTCAAGATCGTTCTCCGAATTCTTTCGAATATGACGAAGGTAATAGCGTGTCTCAAGTTAATTTTTTGGACCCGAAATACATTTCATATCCAAATAAATATAATAAAAATGTCAATTATGGATCATGTGAAGATGATATTCACAGATATAATTCTTTTTCTCCGCATTCCGCAGACAGAATTAGCAATCCAAAACGGCACTATGTGCAAAATTTCCGCCATAATCCCGCATCTCGCTACGCGAATCAGTCGCATGAGCAGTCTTTTAACCATGAAAATTTTCAATGAGGGTCACGAATCTAGAGGCCTCCGAATGTCGTGTTATGCCCCATAGAGGTTCACATTGTGAATAATAATGTTATAAATCCATTTTCTTCTAATATTTGTAGAATAGATGAAAATCCTTTGATAGGAAAAAGTTACTTTTTAAAGGTCAAACTAACCGTCGAATATCAGTTTATTCACGAAATAACGGCCTATCTAGATTCAGGTTCGTCTGTAAGTTTGATCAGACAGGAAGTAGTAGATAGGTTAAGAGAAATATACCCTTTAGAATTAAGAGAGACTAATATAGTACTTAAGTCCATTTCTGGAAATGTAATACCTAATTTTGGCAGGGTTAAAATACAAATGCTGCTAAACAATCAATTGTTTAACATATTTTTAATAGTCGTGAACAAGCAATGTACCTTCAATAGCTCTATGTTATTAGGTTCTGATGTTCTTTCTAGTCTCCCTATCTCACTCGATCTCCGGAATGAATGCATATCTATGCAAGGTAAAAATGGTTACGTTAAGATTCCCCTCCACGTTTATGATCCACTCATTAGGGATCTAAAGCCCAATTTCGATTCTTCTTCTAAAGATAAATCGTCTTCTGAAATCGGTAACTCGAATGCCGAGTTCATCAATCCTCATACACAAATGAATCATATAGATTTTGAAAGTGATTCATTCACCCATGAAATATCAATTTTCAATGATGAAATTTATGAATAGTCGCTTCCCGAAACTGTGAAGTTTGAAGCCTTTTCCAGTTACGTGATGTCCGTAAATGCGAAGTCCAAAGCTGGTACTTTCCCTCCGGATCACATCTATTTAGTGTCCGAAAGGAATTTGATGTCTAATCTCATTTTCTCTAATGTTCTTAGCGCGGTAAACGAAGGCACAGTCCTCGTGAAATGCATAAATTTCAGCCCTTCTCCTATTGTTCTTGATAAGAATGTTGTAATTACGACAGCAAATTCCCTTGCTCTTCGCAGCATAGATTCAACTGTAAACAAAGTTGAATGTTCAGAAGGATTATCCGACACACAATTGCGTGAGGCTTACAAAGACATTTTGTTGTCAAAGTCGAAGAAGGAATCCGACCTTATTGTTCTACAAGACACTTCCCAAATGGAACAGATATTAGATTTTCTTATAGCAAATAAAGAAGTGATAGCACTTGGTAATGACAGAGTAGATGTTTGTCCTTTGGGCGAGTTCAAGTTGGAGCTTACTCCCGATGCTCCCCGGTACATCTACACCCCTAACTATCATATCCCCCACAAGTACCAACAGAACATCAACGAATGGATCGATGACTGTCTGGTGAAAGGATACATCGAACATTCGGACTCTCCCCACAATTCTCCTTTATTAATAATCCCGAAGAAAGATAATCCGAAACCAAGGGTGGTATTAGATTTTAGGAAGCTTAACAAATATATAGTGCCGATTCAGTTTCCCGTTCCACACATTCAATCGACACTTGCCAAGTTGGGTAATTCCTCCGTTTTCAGTAGTTTGGATCTCATTACGGGGTACTATGGGGTGGGTGTAGCCCCTGAAAGTCGCCCTTACCTCGCCTTTTCGTCACAACGAGGACATTATCATCCGTTACGACTCCCAATGGGGGTGCGAACGGCAGCTAACGTTTTCTGTCGTGTCATGGAGACAGCTTTGTCCCATCTTCTGGGTATACATGCGTTGGTCTATCTAGACGATATTATTGTCTTTTCTCAAGACATAAAGTCGCATTACGAGAGTTTAAGTTTAGTTTTTCAAGCCCTTAAGAAAGCTAAATTGAAGATAAAATTAGAAAAGGCTAATTTCTTCAAGAGGTCATTAGTATATTTAGGTTTCCAAATTAGCGCGGAAGGTCTGTCTGCAGATCCCACAAAGTTACAAGCACTTAAATCCTTCTCAGTACCGACCGATGTTACCTCGGCTCGAGCTTTTATTGGCTTTGCTTCTTTCTATCGTTCTCTTATCCCCGAATTCAGTGCTGTAGCGCACCCTATAACATCTTTTTTCCGTAAAAACGTTACGTTTTCTTGGGGGGAAGAGCAACAGAAAGCGTTCGAAACGTTGAAGCAAAAACTTATAATAGATCCAATTCTTTAATTTCCTGATTTTACAAAGGAGTTTATCGTAAGTACAGACGCGAGCGGAGTCGGATTGGGTGCTGTCTTAGCACAGAAAGACTTGTATGGAAACGATCGACCCGTCTCTTTTGCTTCCTGTATGCTCAGTAAGTCTGAGAAGAACTACAGCTTGATAGATCGCGAGGCACTAGCGATCACTTGGGCCTTGTCAAAGTTTAGAAACACTATTTTCGGTTACAAAATTAAAATTTATACAGACCACCAGCCATTGGTCTCTATCTTTAAAAACAAAGACTTGTCACACAAGTTGGCAAGATGGGCTCTTAAAGTAAATACTTACGATCCCGAGATTATATATATCAAAGGGAAAAGGAATATTTGTCCAGATTATCTGTCCAGGCACCCTCCTGTCTTTGTCCCAGTCACTAATATTTCTAGTATAGAATCTTTAATTACCAACAACAAATTGTTTAATCTAACCTCAGAAGTTATAAAAACTGAACAGGAGAAATGTCCAAGATTGTCCCCCATACTGAATTTCATTAAGCAAAATGGGAAGACGTACAGTTTCCCACATGTCTACATTAAGGATATTTTATATTACGTGACTAAAGATATGCAATATCTGGTGGAAATACCAGACTCATTAATTTATACAGTCTTAAATTTAGGACATTGTAGCCTAGGATCAGGTCACATGAGTCCCATTCGCACAGAGAAAAAGATAAAAGAGAGATACATATTTCCGCAAATGTCAAAACTTGTTTATCAATTCTGCAAAGATTGCCCCTCATGTTTAAAGGTAAAAGGGAATATTCCCAAGCGAGCTCCCATTTTCAAATACCCTTTAGCCTATGCTCCGTTCTGTCGTGTGCACACAGACATCATCGGCCCTCTGCCCACCTGCCGAAAAACAGGAGCGAAGTACATTCTATTTAAAGATTCTCTGACGCATTACGTCGAAATCTGTGCTATCCCTTCGAGGAGTGGAGTCCACATAGCAAATGCTCTGTTTCATCGTGTGATAGTAAGGCATAGTTGTCCCAACGTTTTAGTGTCTGATTCAGCTGGTGAATATATTTCTGACTTCTTCAAGCAGTTATGTAAGTTGTGGAAGATCAACAAGGTTGAAATTTCCATTAGATCGCCAATCAGCAATTCTATTTGTGAGAGGACCAACTTGCAGATAGAGAACTATCTTAGACACTATGTTAATGAAAAAGGAGACGATTGGTCGTCCTATCTTCCCTATGTTCAGTTATGTATCAACAGCACATACAATGAAACGGTTGGAGATAGCCCACACTACATCCTCCACGGTTATAACAAGCGTCTACCCTAGGACATTGACAATTATGTGTCCCCATTCATAAACCTTGACAAAGATTTTTGTCCCACTCATGAACAACTTGCTGACCTAACGATAAGAACAAATTTAATATGTGAAATCGCTAAGGAAAACTTAGAACTTGAAACGCAAAAGTTCGTGAACAGGCAACACGGAAAGGCGTTAGAAAGATATTAAAATTGGTAGTCAAGTCTACATCTTAGACGTAAAACCTCCAGGAGTCCCAGTGAAGCTTTTCAAGCGCTGGAAGGGCCTGTACTGTATCGTCGGTATTCTAGGCAGAAACCGTTTCATATTGCAATGTTTAGCATCAGGATGAGTGATAGCTGTCCATAGCGACAACTTCAAAGTAGTCCCTGAACCCGTTCTAACTGAACATTTTTCCCCAAAAGCAAATAATTCTTCAATGAAAAATAATAAAACTAAGAAGGTACATTTCGATTTTCAAAATGACAATGAAAATGAGTCATTATCTGCGGATGATTTTCAAAGCAATGAAAGTGAAAATTTAATATTTCCCCATCAATATGCTCAGAATATAATGAAGAATAAACCTTCTATTAAACTAAATAATTCCCAATATTCCCAACCTTCTTTTCATGATCCCGTGAAGAATCAAACCCGTCCTAATTATCCCCTTAACGAAAGTATTCCTAATGAGGGAAATGATCAAAGTTTCGATTCTGAAAGCTCTTTCCAATCTTCATTCTCTGGCTTTACCGGTCGAAATGATAGTCCTAATCAGCGTAGTTTCAGAAGGTCTAAATCCGATTCTGACCTTTCTGACATGAATTACGTACCGTACCAACACTTTAGAGGACCTCGTGAAGGAAGTCCTAGGAATCTACGCTCAAGTAGCAAGGTTCCGCCCTTCCATAGTACTCCTATCTTGAACAACTTAGACAATCCTTCATGTACAAATAATGAAGCTTCTTTCTCCTAACATCTATTTAAAGGTTTTCTTTCTTCTTAAGTTGTAGTTTTTGGTAGGTGTTCTATTGAATATTTATCGTAATGCAATTTGAGGTATTTGTTATTTTTTTAATTTTTTTATTTTGTCATACGTCAAAATATATGAAACGTCCTGAAGCCTGTACCAATGGTTGTGGAAAGGAAGTCGATTGTCTAGGAAGAAAGGAGAAGAATTTCTTTCTGTATATATTTATTATGTATTTATTGTATAAAAGATTTTGTAAGTTTAAGAGTTTTTTTTTTTGAACAATAATTTTTCTTTTTTTCTTTTTTTTTTTTTTTTTTTTTTTTATTATTTTTAAAATATTGTTAGGTTATGTCAAAAATTTATTGTATAAATTTTTGTATCGGAAGGAAGGGAGTATTCTTTCCCGTAGTTAGGTAATAATTACTAGGAAAGAAGTTATACAAAATAAATAGGGATAAAGGAGAATAAAATATATTTTTAAGAGAACACATCTTCGATGTAAACGCAAATGGTTCCAATGTCTATGCGTTGGAGTGAGAACGCAGTTGGAGAAATACTGTATTTTAGTTGAGTTCGGAAGCTACAGAGTGAGTGAGACATGTTACGCGTTCGCGCTGATGCTAAGTCTATACTGTGGTTGCATATGTGTTGTGAGTGCACTTCGTGCATCTATTTGTAATAAATGAAATCGTCATTGTTGTTAATTAAAGTTTTAAGTGATTGTCTACTGATATCATTTGAAAAGTCTGATCTCAAATATTTATCTTTCTACGTTACGCAGTAATCGTACTTATATTTAAGAAAGTGATTTATGCTTACAAATCTTTCTTTATATGTAATACTTTATTCACGTTGAAGAGTGAAATGTGACATTCCCATGAACTATTTGTGTATTTATGTCACCCCTCTTATTAAGTTGTTTTTTTCACGAAGAAACTCTGTAGATACACAGGTAACATATTTTATGCTTATGAATATTACTGCTCTCCAAATGTTTATATTTGATTGTCTCACAAATATTTTGAAAGGCTTACGCTCACTCACTCATTAATTACTCAACGATTCTATTATCTGATAAATATTTATTTCTATGATTGTTAAGAAATTATGAATTTGCAAGATCACTCTGTGTAAATATATTTTTAGCCATTAAGAAAACTGCAAGAGATATATTTTATATAAGGAATTTATATTTATTAAAAGAAAAGTCCAGATTGTACAAATAAATTTTATTTTGTATATGTGATAGAATGAATTTATATTTTTAAGATATATTTTGAAAATCATTTTAAGGAGAAACTTTATTGAAATATATATATATATATAATATATTATATATATATATATATAATATATTATATTATATATATATATATAATATATAACTATATATAATATATTTATATATATATATATAAACAGTGGATACAAGTTTTCAGTAAAAATTATAAACTCATGAAACGAGTATTATTTCTTCTAATGTATACGTCTTCTTCTTCTGTTGTACAAACATTTTAAATTGCAACCATTATCATAGATTGAATCTGAAAAATAAAGAAAAATATAATTTGATTAGGCGAGGTCTTATGGTGAAGTCACGAAGACCCACCGCATTAGGTCATTACACGGTTATACGAAACCAAGAACATCAGCTTACTAAATAAACATACTTCCACTAACGAGGAAAATATATATATATATATATATTATATAGTTAGATATAATATAATTGATATATATAATATTATAAATAATACAAAAATATATATCGATTCCATTATGCTGTAGATTTAGAATTATGAGAAGATTGGATCCATTATAAAAATGCAAACAGAAATTATAATATGGCAATATCATGATTTCTCTTTTTGTTGAAATATTTTTTTTCTTTATAAGTTACGCATCGTAATTTGTGATAAACCAGCGTGTAAGTTTAAAAAAAAAAATTAAAATTGTCCCATTCCTTATTCATTCCATGCTTTAGCCAAGGAGATTTTAAGACAAATTAAAAATGGGAAGACTTTTTCCTTACAGATCTCTTTGGTTAGATGCGCTGATCCAGGTGAGAAGGTTTCAAAAGTAAAAAATTCTGGGAAGCGACCTTTGACGGTCAATAACTTTTGAGTCAGAGCCACTTAAAGAGAAATTGTCAGGTTACCTTTAGTTGCAGATATTGTAATTTATAACTTTTAAAACAAGATGAGTTGAAGAGCATTTAAAGTGACCAATGAGAAAGAAAGTTTAAGTTGCCATTGCAATTATGAATTGTATGCAACAAGGGTAGCTTAAAATTTTTCATTGCTACTCACAGCAATTCCGACATTATTTAAAATGCTCTGAGTTGTAGCTATGAATGTAATCGGAAAAATAGCTTAAAAATTCATCTTTTAAATCACAGCGATTTTCGAATTACTCTTAATGTTTCTGGAGTGCAGCTACGGTTGTAATCGTAAAGCGACTTAAGCTATCATCTGTTAACTCACAGTTAATTTGAATTTATTTAAATGTTCTGAGTGCATATGATTTGTAATCAAAAGGTAGGCTTAACAATTTCATCGTGACTTAAACTCACAGCAATTCGAAATCTATTTAAATGTTCTGAGTGCAAGTATGAATGTAATCATAAAGGAAATTAATACCAGCATTGAAGATAGAAAAGGAATAAATAAAATAATAATTGATTTGAAAATTAAATAAATATGCCGGGTGATAGCAAACAGGGTATTTACAAACGATTACTACCTGAAGAGATGCGATTAAGTTGTGTATATAATCTTATGGCCTATGGCTCTATGGGCAATGTTGAGATTGGATGGGGGGAAATTTTGAGAAAAACTAGATTTACATTTGGAAGAAGGAAAAAAACCGTCATGGGAAATTAGATTAGAGAAGAGGACATAGCGAGACTTAGAAAAGAAATTCACGATAAAGAATACGAGAGGAAACTCACAAGTAGAAACGTAAAATCAGACAGGCAATATGATAGGAAGAAGCAGAGGGCAGAAATCGAAGGTAACAACACGGCAATAGCAGCAAGAAGCTCGGAATTAGCAGCAAAAGCAAAAAGATTAAGGCTTATACAAGAAGAAGAAACAAAGAAAATAGGCAACAAAATGTTACCAGAAGATAAATGGAGTTTATAGAGAGTTGAGAGGGTAGAAAATTAAAAGATCTGATGAAACCTAAGAGACAGGATTGCTGCATCTATTGGAGGAAGAAATATATAAGTGATAGACCCAACGAACACCATATTGAAGAGGCGGAATGGTTTAGAAACACAAGAAGGGATCCCCAAATAGAGAAATTAATGAGAGGAACTTTGAACCACTAACCGAAAGGGAAGTGATGGAAATGATACGAACGCACCAGTAACTGGAAAACCCCTGGACCAGACATGGTGCAAAATTATGGTAAAAAATTTAGCCGTGCTTAGAGAACCTTTAACAAAGTGCTTCAACGAATTCTGAACGGAACAGCTGAAATACCGGAGAGTGGATGACAAAGGAGGAAAACAGTCTTATCCCTAACGGGGGAACACAAACCATGAGAAATATAGACCAATTATGGTCTACCAAAAGCTAATATACAAAATATTACAGCAATTTATTACAGTTATTCATTATACAAGTTGATAAAGAAAATCAATATAAATAGCAGAAGAACAAAAGGATGTAGTAAGGGAAGTCACGGACAAAGATTTCATTGTTAATAATAAATGATCTAGAAGACGCTAGGGCAAAGACAGAAGAACGTTTTTTAAGCATGATTGGATTGTTTATAAAAGACTATGATAGTATGCCGCACTCATGGGATCAAAGAGTATAAAATCTATAATTCATAATAAGATAGAATTTATTGGAAATAGTGATGCAAATATGGGATATTAAAATTAGACTAGATCATGAAAATGGTTCGATACAATAAAGGATGTAAATAATAGGGGAGAAATCACAATGATGAAGCTATATCCATATTGCAGCAAGAGACTACATTAGACCATGAGTTCATTGATTAAATAACTAAATGTTTAACAAGACTCTTATGTCAAGAATGAAAAGAAGGAAAAACATCTCGCATTATTTTATTCCAAAGCAAGAATACTCCCCAAACAAATAACAAACAATTGAACAGATAGGAGGTATTTTGATTTTCAAGTTGATATACAAAATTGGATTCGGACTAAAGATAAATGTGGTTTCTGGAGTGAAGAAAGGGAAACAGAATTGACAGGTGAATATCAGAATAAACGACGAAATCATTAGACAACTAGAACAAGGAGACACCTATGAAGATCTCTGGGATGAGAAATGAGAAAACTTAGAACGTAAGAAAATGAAGGAAAGCTGAAGAAGGAATATGGAGAAGAGACGAATAATATGAAAATCTGATATTAAATGCCAATTTAAGGTACGAAGCCAAGGTAGAACATTGCGGGTACACAGTGCTATTCGTTTATGGGTTTTATTGGAATAATGATTGGTTCCAAGAGGATTTAAACAACTAATATTAGACAGCAAAATAGCTCCACGCCATAATTGGATATATTAAAGACCAGATGACTGGCAGAATGTATGTCCACGGATCAGGTGGCAATGGGATCAGGAAATAGAAATGCGAATTATTTTGAGAGGAAGTGATCGATTAACGAGTATATCAAAGAGAAAGTGATAGTAAATTCAATCAGATGGGGTGTAAGGAAGCACGAAAGGGGAGAAGCGATGAGCATTCTTTAAGCCAAAAAGTGATTACCTACGGAAGTATGCTATCCCTAACGCGACCCAAAACAGAAGGAATGTACAAAAAAGGAAGATGAACACACCTAAGAAAGGGTGTTGGAAAACAGAAAGAAGAACACAGGAAAATAATTGGAAAGGAGTATGCGTTTTGAAAGGAATACAAAAATATCACTTTAGAAACAGTGCTGTATGTTATAGGATAAAAGAAAATCGATGAGAAGCAGTATGCGGGTATCTAACGAGAAGAAGAGATGACAAGAACAATCTGTAGGGGTCACAGGACTAGCAGTTACGACCAATTGTTCAGAGAGAGATAGTTTGAGAAGGAGAACATATCCAACAAATGCCGAATGTGTAAAGTATCTCCGGAAACAGTTAGCCATTTATTATCATGAGCTGTATGACACAATTCTTCGTTCGTCAATTCTTCCATGAATGTAATTTCCTTTTCCAATTTTTTTTAGAATTTTGTTGAAAATACAAATACCATAGAAGGCTCCAATACTGGGAAACCACAACCCAAACGCATGAAGAAAATAACACGCGCTGAATACTATCGACTAATTAGCGTCACAGATTGTACTGGTAAGACATAACACAAACCGGATATTGGTTGTAAGATAAAAGAGAAAGAAAGTCGTTATAGAGGATAGGAATTCCATGGGGAACGGCAGAGTATCAGACATATGAAACTGAAAGGAAAGTTAGTACCCAACTCTGAACATTATACTCATTAAGGAATGTGGGAAAATGACATTGATAGAGCAGAGGGTACCCGGTGGTAAATTGGGAAGCTATGGAGTGATAAAAAAAGCTTAATCAATATATTGAAGCACTACCGGTTGGAGTAACAGCGTTTGAGAGATGAGCTCCATTTAATACGACAGAGCGCCAGAGACTGAGAATGGGTATCATTGGGGGGTTAAGACCTGCGGGACAACCTTGCGCTTGGCCGAGGTTCGGCCGCGCATTAAATGGTACGACCCTTAAGAAAGGGTGAAATATAAAAAAAAAAAAAAAAAACAAATAAATAAAAAATTTCGAGATTATTTAAATTGTTCTGAGTGTAGCTGGCATGCAATGTAATCAGAAAAAGGAGACCTTAAAAATTCATCTGTTAAATCACAGCAATTTGAAATTATTTAAATGTTATGAGTGCAGCTATGAATTAATCACAAAGGTAGCTAAAATCTATCTGCTAAAACACATGCGTTAATACATGGAAATATGCTCTGAAGGCAGCTATGAATGTAATCATGATAAGGACTTAAAAAATATCATTTGTTTGTTTTACAACTATTAAGAAGATGATGTAAGGTTTCACTTTAATTATGTATCTGATTCTCTGATGTTTCACTTTAAAAGTCTCATCTGCTAACTGTACAGCAATTCGATATTATTTAAATGTTCTCTGAGGCAGCTATGAATGTAATAGGAAAGATAGCTTAAAATTCATTGCTAGCTACAGCAATTTGAATTATTTAAAAGGTGCTGGAGATGCAGCTATGAATGTAACCGAAAAGGTGATTTAAAAACTCATCTGGCTAGACTCCAGGCAAGTCTGAAATTATTTAATGTTCTGAGTTGCAGCTGATGATCGTGGTATAGGAAAAATAAGCTTACACGTATCTATAACCTCACAGCAATTTGAAATTATTTAAATGTTCTGTGCTGCTAGCTATGAATGTAATCGGCAAAGATGTCGTTAAAATTCATCTGGCTAACTCACCAGCAATAGCGAAATATTATCTTACCTGTTTGAGTTGCAGCTATGAATGTAATCAGAAAAGTAACTTAAAAAATCATCTGCTAACACATTATTTATATTCGAAATTATTTAAATGTTCTGAGTGCAACTTTATGTTAATTCACAAATGTAACTAGTTAATTCTGCTTAATCACAGCAATTCGAAATTAATTTAATGTTCTGAGTGCAGCTATGAATCTAATATGAAAGATATTTAAAAACATTTCTGGAGAACATGAACTGGCAAAAATAAGAATCGATGAAAATAAAAATCATAAAGAACTCATTTGCGACGGTGAAAAATTAAAGCGGACTCTAATTATAGAGACAGAATGGATGATTTGATTATTATGAAAATAGTCTTTAGAATTGTCATAATGGAAATACCTAAAGGCCTCTTTACAAGACAAAGAAAGACTTCAAGTGAGCGCACTGGAAAGTCATCTTCGTAAGTAAGTCTCTAAATTTGCCTCTGCAAAAATTAACAACTGTTCCATACCATCTTCGAGATACCAGTAATAGACCAGATTGATGGTGATGATGAAATATGAAACAAGATAGCAAAGTATCAAGACAAGCATTATAGTAATTGGCTATTATTTCTAGAAAATAATTGATTGGAAATAATAATTTAATTAGATGAACTATATTGCAGTGTTGTGGTTGATATTGGGAAGTGTCTAAAAAAATTCTGTAAACTTGCAGGTCAACGCCTCTGAAAACTCAGCTATATAGCAAAAACGTATCAATGTCCACTCGGGGGTTCAAGAATTTTAATGTAACTTTTCTCTCTATGTAATGCTGAATGAATGCTGAAATTGAGTACGGGCATCCTCGATGTCCCTAAAAGCAACAATAATGACCGTATTACTTTAGAATGCGGTTGGAAAATTGTATATTGCTACAAAGTCTATTAAATTTTTGTCCGTTCGTATGGTTAGAGAAGTTTACTTGTTTATTATACTTGATATTTTGCCCTAAAAAAATTGATTTCTATTGAAAATGTTATTATTTTTTAATTAAAGTTTGTGATTTGTATCATTTTTTGGTTAGAGAATAAATGAAATAAAATTTAACAAAAATCTTCATGTAGATTAAACTTTATTGTATTTAAGTCTTTTGATTTAACTTTTCACAAATGAAAGTTGCAAATGATGATTTTTAATGTTTTCCTCTTATAGATATTATAACTGTTACAGTGATTTATGAGTTAGAAAATTTTTGTTCATTTTGTGGTTGAAAATGTGACGTGCGCAGTAGGTTGTGGCTTTTATCCATAGTATCCAAAACATATCTAGTAATGAAATTTAATAAAGGTTTGTCTGCTCGGGCCGTAAGTTATCAAGTATGCTTTACAAGGTCGAAAATTTAAAACTTCATTTTATCACAAAATTTGGAACAGTTGTCAGAGTAATGCTGTAGAAGATTTATAATCTTTTCATGCTTTAGCACTAAATTTAAATTTAATTTTTTTTTTTGATTTACCTTTAAAGTTTCATGTATTTTTTGGACATAAGTTATAAAAAATTTTTTTTAAAATAAGGATTAGATAATCAGTTTCCCCGAAATCCCGAACTTCGAATACCGTTTCCAGACTTTTTATAAATGCATTTTCTTACTTATTTATCCTATGCTTTACATATTGAGTTCCTTTCAAATCTGGTTTGGTTAATCGTATGTTGTTAAACATTATCTGTGCAAATAACGCAGTTCTTTCGAAATTGGAATGAAAAGAATTTTTTGAGGAAATTTTTCATTGATATCTCTTCGACTGCAAAATCTTTTATTCCACATTTAAGAACACAGAACCTTAACTTTTTCTTAATGAAGGATGGAAAAGGAGCACGTAGGTAATTGGTTTGATTGTGAAATAAATAAAAACAATTCTCGGAGCTGTGTGTGAGGATTCGACTCATAGACTTAAATATTATAGCTTACAATAATTTTTACAGACGAAGGTTCTTATGCAGATAAATGTTTGACAGGGAACAGTGCTTGATAGCTTTTTAATTAATGACATGGAAAGACTGGGATTCAAAAATTTTGCTAAAGAAAATAAGAAAGTGTTCGTTTAATACTTGTGCAAATCAACAAGTGAACCTTAGTGAAACAATATTCATGGTCAATGTCCAGAAATGCAACGGTCGGAATAAATACAGGAATTTTCGTTTTTTAGTTGAGGCATCGCCTTAACTTAAGAGGTGCAAAGGTTATCAAGGACGATAACTATGACAACGAGGAAAGTTACTTTTTAGCCTAACTACTAAATAAACTAAACCATGCATTCGTACAAAAAACAATGCGCCCTACACTTCTCTTTCCATGTTTCCGTCATTCTAACACCTTCCCTACTACCAGACTCTTAAATTCCTTGCATCCCCAATCCCATTATACAAATAAAAAGGTACGGAGGACACTGAATCACCATGCCTCAACTCCAACTATTAATATTAAACTCTTCATTTCCACTCTCTTTATTTTATAAAGATTTCAGCTAATGACAGTATCATAATTTTGATTCTCTTTCACGATGGTCCACCACCAGCACCATATTCTCACTAACATCTTGCAACAGGAACTTCCTATGGATCAGATCCTTCGCCTGTTGCAAGTCCATAAAACCAAACTGCAATTTTATCTTCTCTCATTTTCTCAATCATTTTGTTTCAATGTGAAATTTGATTTACTCATCCTCGTTATACCATTCTAGCACCTTGTTCTTCACAACTCAATCTCCTCAGGTCATGCTCGAGCACTCTCGAAACCAAAATACCAGATATTATGCATTCCTACACACTCAATAACTAACTCCACTATGGTTACACAGTTGACGTTACTCCTTACCCTTTATATAGAATTATTACGTTGCTCTCTTCCAATCCTTCGGAACTATATCCTTCTATATACCTGACCCAAACTTTACATATTAAAAAATCGCAATCCTATCCCCTTGATTCCTCTGTTCACTCACGAAAACACATTTCCCCCACATACTCATCTTTTTTTAACACTACTTTCATCTTCGTTCTGTCACAGCATGCAATCAAGTTAAACTTTCTAAACATCTCGTTCGATCTTCGTCTCCGTGATTTATTCCTCTTTAATTCCAATGTACTCAACGATTATAAATTTGCATAAAGATACAAGGTCGCTTGTGGCGGTCCCGACCAGGATTGATTTAGAAAGGGGGAAAATTCCTTTGCTTGGCTGTGACTGGAAAGATGAGGGGAAATGGTGAAGTAACGAACAGTGTGTGGTGGTTTGCTGGATGTAGGATAGGTGAGGTTAGAGAGAGGAGTTTGGCGATTCCAGAAGCGTGACCTTGTGGCACAGAGCAGTTGGGTGGATATTTTGTTTGTGTGCATTCATAGAATTCCAATGGTGTAAATATTAAGTTTGAAAGATACAAGGATGTGTGGGTTGTAACATACATGGTCCATCCTGGAGAGGTGATGTTTGAGGCAGATCGCGATTTCTCGTTAGACCTAATCCTCTGATGATGGTTTTCGATGGGGGAGTATTGTGTTGAGAGTGACGCTAAATGGCTTGGAGTAGGTAATCGAAAAGGAGAGCAATAGAAGGTGCATTTGGAGGTTGCGGAGAAATGAGAATGGGTCGGAAGGTTGATTGTTTTAATGGGAGGGAAGTATGTGAGTAAGTAATTCATTCTTTGAGCTCAAAAGTATTCACAGGTGTAACAGAGTTGGTGTAAGTAGAGGTGGCATATAGAAATAAAAGAGTAGGGATTGATTATTTCGTTGGGGTGAAGAAGAAAATGCTGAGTATGTTGCAGTGGGGGATGTTAAATCTTTAAGGGGGGAGATGATGGATTACGGATCTTATGTTGTGTTTTGTAAAATTAAGTTAATGGGAGGCTGTGGGGCGATGGGAGGGAAAGATGATAGGAAGTGGAAATGGGAAGAATTCAGGTAGTTGAGAATTAACAGTGACAAATGTAATAGGGAAAGGGCAATTGTTAGCAAAATAAAATGACAAATGCTGGGACGTAAATGGAAGAAAGTTTTCGTTTAGCAGCGAGAGAAGGACGTGGTTTGGCTAAGTAGGAAGTAAAATATTCAACAGAGGTGGTGGATGAAGAGACGTGCAAGTGGTTAAAGTGAAAAAGAGGAGTGGGTGGGATGTTGCTAAAGGCCAATAGATAAGGTTTCAAAAAGAAAGGGTTTGGAATTCTTATTATGGAGAGAAAAAAGGGATACAAGAATTGGTTATACGCAGATGAAACAATTAGGTAGGAGTGAAACAGTTTATGGAGAGGAGATGCCATGAGAAATTACAAGAGAATGTGAAGGGCACTGTCTGGGGAGAACGGAGAAAGAGCGAAGGTCAGTTTTAGCGCGGTATGGGAAATTGTCTAGTATAAATAATAGGGTGGTGCTTTATTAACTGTGAAAGATGAATGACCGAGAGAGTGTGCGAAGGAACACTGTCGAAACTGACTGAATAACAATTGGCAGTAATGAAGAGGTTGTGATGTGTGTGTTGATGTGACAGTAGAATACATGTATATTTGGGATGGGTAATTTAGAATGAGGTAGGAATAGGTAGAGTAATGTATGAGTAGCGACAGTTGAAGGAAGGGTAAATCTGCAAGTATACTGTAGATGAAATAAGTGGTGAAATGATCAAGAATGGAGGCGAGATGTGACTGAGTGGATTTGGAAGTTGTGTAACAAATAATTTATGGAGGGTATAGGTCCGAGGGATTGGAGAAGAGCAGTAATGTATAAATGTAAACAGAATAAGGGTAACTGTAGGAATTATTCGGGAATTAGCTTTTTGAGTGTTGTAGAGAAGATATATGCTTGTATTTTGGTTGAAAGAGTGCGTCGAGTGACTGAGGAACTAATTGGTGAAGAACAAGGTGCGTTTAAAAGTGGTAGAGGATGTGTTAATCAAATCTTTGCATTGAAACAGATGATTGGGAAAATGAGAGAGAAGAAGAATAAATTGTATTTAGGTTTTATGGATTTGCAACAGGTGTATGATAGGATTAATGGGGAAGCTCTATGGCAGGTGTTAATGATATATGGTGCTGGTGGTAGGATTCTAAATGGAATCAAAAGCATGTATGACAATAGTTAAGCGTGTGTAAGAATAAATGGAGTTGAAAGTGATTGGTTTAATATTTATAGCGAAGTGAGAGAGGGATGTGTTATGCCTTCATGGTTATTAAATTTGTATATGGATAAAGTTATGAAAGAATTAGAAGTGGGGGTGGCAGGGGAGGTGGTAGAATGATGGAGAATGGAAGAGAGTGGAGGGTGCCCTACCTATTATATGATGATGATTTGGTTTTGCGTGGCGAATCTGAAGAGATGCTAAGAGGATTGGTAAAGGGATTTGAAAGTAAACGTAGATAAAAGTAAGGTTATGGTTTTGAGTGAGGACAGTCGTCCGTGTGAGGTTTTGTTGGATGGTGAGCAACTGGAACAAGTGTCTGAGTTTAAATATTTAGGATATATGTTGGTTGAAAACGGAATGGGTGATGCAGAGTATAGTAGGAAAGTTGTGAATGGTAGGAAGGTTGCTAATGCAATTAAATCCTTGGTGGATATTAAGGGACTAAGTCTGGAGTGCGCTAGGGTCTTACATGAGGGTATGCTGTTACCTGTGTTAATGTATAGTAGTAAAACTATGGTCTGGAAAAAGAGGTATAGATCTAAAGTAAAATGTGTTCAGAAGAACAACCTTTGGGGCATGCTAGGTGTGAGAATAGCTGATAAAATGAGGAATGAGCGCATTATGTAGTTGTGTGGTGTGAAGAATGGAGTAAATGAGAGAATAAATGAAAACATATTGAGATGGTTTGGTCATATGGAAAGGATAGACGTTAGTCGGTTGGTTAAGCGGATATATAGTGGTGAGTGTGATGGGAGTCGATTGGTTAGGAGACCGAAGGAAAAGTGGATTAAGTCAGTAAAGGAATGCCTGAAGAAGAAGCATGTGAGCTTCGCAGAGGCGAGAAGAAAGATGCATAATAGAAGTGAATGGCAGGGTTTTCTGAGGGGATATGTTTGTGGCAAACCTGGGCCAAGGGATAAACCCTACATTGATGAGATGCCATAAGGAAGGTCTGTCGCAGTCCCGTGAAGTCCTAGGGGGGATTTTTCTGTCTGCGACAGATTCTCGCCTGAAGAGGTATAGGGGGTGGCCAGGCTGAGCTTTCTGCTTTTCAAACTTGTCATATTTCTTCCCTACTTTGTTTCCAGTGTATGTGACGCACCATACCCATAGCCTCGGGAGGGAAGATGGGTGGTGAAGATGATGATGATGATGATATACAAATTTTTACATATATATATATATATATATATATATATATATATATATATATATACTCTATATATATATATATACTACTATATATATATATATATATATACAGTATATATATATATATACGTTATATATATATACGTTATATATATATTATATATATATATATATATATATATATTTATAGATATAGCTCTCTATATCTATATATACCTATATTTATCTCTCTCTCTCTCTCTCTCTCTATATATATATATATATATATATATATCTATATATATATATATATATATATATATATACCTGCCTGCCTCCACCTCTATATTCTATACTCTGTGGAAGTATCCCTCAATTCGATGCTCAGTGACTATCCCCTTTTTCTTGTCACTTTTTCACGCTTTCCTAAGTGGAATGTCTATGTGCACTCTTTTATGCATTTTTTTCTTTTTTAGAGTTGTAACCACCACTCAAGGACACAGCCCTATTCAAGGAATGGGTGTTAAAACATCAAAGTGTCATGCTTTCATCTAACGCAAATATCGCTGATGAACAAAGATGCATGCGAAATTAAAATCAGCAGGAAACAGAAAATGAAAGAGAATTCCATAGAACAGAGGTGGCTGGAAAGAAGGAAGCAATCGCCACAGCGAGTAAGCCTGGAGTTACTAAAAATCAATACAAAACTCATGCGCAGATACAGCACCGATCGTGCTACGAGGGCGTCGTATAGGTGGTGGTACGTGAATGGCAAGTTCCCTAAAGTACTTGCCACTGAGGTACCTATAGAAAAGAAATAAAGCTCCAACATTGCTTTGCAAGGATAGTGGGCCACCTAAACCGGAAATTACAGAACAGTTTATAAGCTTTTAGCCTTTGACTCGACCCTATCCATAAGCCGGGTGAAACCATAGCCCCACCTCCTCAGATATGGGAGCAGTACTAAATACAAGGGCGGATGAAACCCTTGTATAGCTGGAGTAACTGAGAAGAGGAGAAAAAGTCTCGCAGTTTAAAATTAAATCTCA